>JAODUO010002374.1:40000-71066 GCA_025642075.2 Ridgeia piscesae
CAGGGACAGGGACAGGGACAGGGACAGGGACAGGGACAGGGACAGGGGACAGGGGACAGGGACAGGGACAGGACAGGGACAGGGACAGGGACAGGGACAGGGACAGGGACAGGGACAGGGACAGGGACAGGGACAGGGACAGGGACAGGGACAGGGACAGGGACAGGGACAGGGACAGGGACAGGGACAGGGACAGGGACAGAAGGGACAGGGACAGGGACAGGGACAGGGACAGGGACAGGGACAGGGACAGGGACAGGGACAGGGGGGACAAGGACAAAGGACAAAGGGACAGGGACAGGGACAGGGACAGGGACAGGGACAGGGACAGGGACAGGGACAGGGACAGGGACAGGGACAGGGACAGGGACAGGGACAGGGACAGGGACAGGGACAGGGACAGGGACAGGGACAGGGACAGGGACAGGGACAGGGACCGGGACGGGGACAGGGACAGGGACAGGGACAGGGACAGGGACAGGGACAGGGACAGGGACAGGGACAGGGACAGGGACAGTGACAGGGACAGGGACAGGGACAGGGACAGGGACAGGGACAGGGACAGGGACAGGGACAGGGACAGGGACAGGGACAGGGACAGGGACAGGGACAGGGACAGGGACAGGGACACGGACACGGACACGGACACGGACACGGACAGGGACAGGGACAGGGACAGGGACAGGGGACAGGGACAGGGACAGGGACAGGGACAGGGACAGGGACAGGGACAGGGACAGGGACAGGGACAGGGACAGGGACAGGGACAGGGACAGGGACAGAGGGACAGGGACAGGGACAGGGACAGGGACAGGGACAGGGACAGGGACGGGGACAGAGGGGACAGGGACAGGGACAGGGACAGGGACAGGGACAGGGACAGGGGACAGGGACAGGGACGGGGACAGGACAGGGACAGGGACAGGGACAGGGACAGGGACAGGGACAGGGACAGGGACAGGGACAGGGACAGGGACAGGGACAGGGACAGGGACAGGGGCAGGGGCAGGGGCAGGGACAGGGACAGGGACAGGGGACAGGGACAGGGACAGGGACAGGGACAGGGACAGGGACAGGGACAGGGACAGGGACAGGGACAGGGACAGGGACAGGGACAGGGACAGGGACAGGGACAGGGACAGGGACAGGGACAGGGACGGGACAGGGACGAGGGGACAGGGACAGGGACAGGGACAGATGCGCATATGTGCGTGTGTGCGCATATGTGCGCATGTGTGCGTTTGTGTGCGCATATATGGCGCATGTGTACGCATATGTGCGCATGTGTGCGCATGTGTGCGCATGTGTGCGCTTGTATGCGTAGGTGTGCGCATGTGTGCGCATGTGTGCGCACGTGTGCGCATCTCTGCGCATGTGTGCGGATGTGTGCGCAGGTGTGCGCATGTCTGCGTATGTGTGCGCATGTCTGCGCATGTGTGTGCATGACTGCGCAGTTGTCCGCATGTCTGCGTATGTGTGGGCATGTCTGCGCATGTGTTCGCATGTGTGCGCAGTCGTGCGCATATGTGCGCATGTGTGCGCATGTGTGCGCATGTGTGCGCATGTTTGCGTAGGTGTGGGCATGTGTGCGCATGTGTGCCCATGTGTCCGAATGTGTGCGCATGTTTGCGCATATGTGCGCATTTGTGCTGATGTCTGCGCAGGTGTGCGCCTGTGTGCGCATGTGTGCGCATGTGTGCGCATGTGTGCGCATGTGTGCGCATGTCTGCGCATGTGTACGCATGTGTGCGCATGTGTGCGCATGTGTGCGCATGTGTGCGCATGTGTGCGCATGTGTGCGCATATGTGCGCATGTGTGCGCTTGTGTGCGCATATATGCGCATGTTTACGCATATGTGCGCATCAGTGCGCATGTGTGCGCATGTGTGCGCATATGTGCGCATGTATGCGCATGTGTTCGCATGTGTGCGCATGTGTTCGCATGTGTGCGCATGTGTCCGCATTTGTGCGCATATCTGCGCATGTGTGCGCATGTTTGCGCACGTGTGCGCATGTCTCGGCTTGTGTCGGCAAGTGTTCACATGTGTCCGCATACGTGCGCATGTGTGCGCATGTGTGCGCAGGTGTGCGCATGTTTGCGTAGGTGTGGGCATATGTGCGCATGTGTGCCCATGTGTCCGAATGTGTGCGCATGTGTGCGCAAGTCTGCGCATGTATGCGCATGTGTGCGCATTTGTGCTGATATCTGCGCATGTGTGCGCATGTGTGCGCATGTGTGCGCATGTGTGCGTATGTGCGCATGTGTGCGCATTTGTGCTGATGTCTGCGCATGTGTGCGCATGTGTGCGCATGTGTGCGCATGTGTGCGCTTGTATACGTAGGTGTGCGCATGTGTCCGCATGTGTCCGTATGTCTGCGCATGTGTGCGCATGTGTGCGCAGGTGAGCACATGTCTGCGTATGTGTCCGCATGTCTGCGTATGTGTGCGCATGTCTGCGCATGTGTGCGCATGTGTGCGCAGTTGTGCGCATATGTGCGCATGTGTGCGCATATGTGCGCATGTGTGCGTTTGTGTGCGCATATATGGCGCATGTGTACGCATGTGTGCGCATGTGTGCGCATGTGTGCGCACGTGTGCGCTTGTATGCGTAGGTGTGCGCATGTGTGCGCATGTGTGCGCATGTGTGCGCATCTCTGCGCATGTGTGCGGATGTGTGCGCAGGTGTGCGCATGTCTGCGTATATGTGCGCATGTCTGCGCATGTGTGCGCATGACTGCGCAGTTGTCCGCATATGTGCGCATGTGTGCGCATGTATTCGCATGTATGCGCATGTGTGCGCATGTGTGCGCATGTCTGCGCATGTGTGCCCATGTCTGCGCAGGTGTGCGCATGTCTGCGTATGTGTGCGCATGTCTGCGCATGTGTTCGCATGTGTGCGCAGTCGTGCGCATATGTGCGCATGGGTGCGCATGTGTGCGCATGTGTGCGCATGTTTGCGTAGGTGTGGGCATGTGTGCGCATGTGTGCCCATGTGTCCGAATGTGTGCGCATGTTTGCGCATGTGTGCGCATTTGTGCTGATGTCTGCGCATGTGTGCGCATGTGTGCGCATGTGTGCGCATTTGTGCTGATGTCTGCGCATGTGTGCGCATGTGTGCGCATATGTTCGCATTAGTGCGAATGTGTGCGCATGTGTGTGCATGTGTGCGCACGTATACGTAGGTGTGCGCATGTCTGTGCATGTCTCCGCATGTGTGCACAGTCGTGCGCATGTGTGCGCATGTGTGCGCATGTGTGCGCATGTGTGTGCATGTGTGCGCTTGTGTGCGCATATATTCGCATGTGTGCGCATATGTTCGCATCAGTGCGCATGTCTGCGCATGTATGCGCATGTTTGCGCATGTGTGCGCATTTGTGCTGATGTCTGCGCATGTGCGCGCATGTGCGCGCATGTGTGCGCATGTGTGCGCATGTCTGCGTATGTGTCCGGATGTCTGCGCATGTGTGCGCATGTGTGCGCTTGTATGCGTAGGTGTGCGCATGTGTGCGCATGTGTGCGCATGTCTGCGCATGTGTGCGCATGTGTGCGCAGGTGAGCACATGTCTGCGTATGTGTCCGCATGTCTGCGTATGTGTGCGCATGTCTGCGCATGTGTGCGCATGTGTGCGCATGTGTGCGCAGTTGTGCGCATATGTGCGCATGTGTGCGCATATGTGCGCATGTGTGCGTTTGTGTGCGCATATATGGCGCATGTGTACGCATATGTGCGCATGTGTGCGCATGTGTGCGCACGTGTGCGCTTGTATTCGTAGGTGTGCGCATGTGTGCGCATGTGTGCGCATGTGTGCGCATCTCTGCGCATGTGTGCGGATGTGTGCGCAGGTGTGCCCATGTCTGCGTATATGTGCGCATGTCTGCGCATGTGTGCGAATGACTGCGCAGTTGTCCGCATATGTGCGCATGTGTGCGCATATGTGCGCATGTATGCGCATGTGTGCGCATGTGTGCGCATGTCTGCGCATGTGTGCCCATGTCTGCGCAGGTGTGCGCATGTCTGCGTATGTGTGGGCATGTCTGCGCATGTGTTCGCATGTGTGCGCAGTCGTGCGCATATGTGCGCATGGGTGCGCATGTGTGCTCATGTGTGCGCATGTTTGCGTAGGTGTGGGCATGTGTGCGCATGTGTGCCCATGTGTCCGAATGTGTGCGCATGTTTGCGCATGTGTGCGCATTTGTGCTGATGTCTGCGCATGTGTGCGCATGTGTGCGCATGTGTGCGCATGTGTGATGTCTGCGCATGTGTGCGCATGTATGCGCATATGTTCGCATTAGTGCGAATGTGTGCGCATGTGTGTGCATGTGTGCGCATGTGTGCGCATGTGTCCGCATTTGTGCGCATATCTGCGCATGTGTGCGCATGTTTGCGCACGTGTGCGCATGTCTCGGCTTGTGTCGGCAAGTGTTCACATGTGTCCGCATACGTGCGCATGTGTGCGTATGTGTGCGCAGGTGTGCGCATGTTTGCGTAGGTGTGGGCATGTGTGCGCATGTGTGCCCATGTGTCCGAATGTGTGCGCATGTGTGCGCAAGTCTGCGCATGTATGCGCATGTGTTCGCATTTGTGCTGATATCTGCGCATGTGTGCGCATGTGTGCCCATGTGTGCGCATGTCTGCGTATGTGTGCGCATGTGTGCGCATTTGTGCTGATGTCTGCGCATGTGTGCGCATGTGTGCGCATGTGTGCGCATGTGTGCGCATGTGTGCGCATGTGTGCGCATGTCTGCGTATGTGTCCGGATGTCTGCGCATGTGTGCGCATGTGTGCGCTTGTATGCGTAGGTGTGCGCTTGTGTCCGCATGTGTCCGCATGTCTGCGCATGTGTGCGCATGTGTGCGCAGGTGAGCACATGTCTGCGTATGTGTCCGCATGTCTGCGTATGTGTGCGCATGTCTGCGCATGTGTGCGCATGTGTGCGCAGTTGTGCGCATATGTGCGCATGTGTGCGCATATGTGCGCATGTGTGCGTTTGTGTGCGCATATATGGCGCATGTGTACGCATATGTGCGCATGTGTGCGCATGTGTGCGCATGTGTGCGCTTGTATGCGTAGGTGTGCGCATGTGTGCGCATGTGTGCGCATGTGTGCGCATCTCTGCGCATGTGTGCGGATGTGTGCGCAGGTGTGCGCATGTCTGCGTATGTGTGCGCATGTCTGCGCATGTGTGTGCATGACTGCGCAGTTGTCCGCATATGTGCGCATGTGTGCGCATGTGTGCGCATGTATGCGCATGTGTGCGCATGTGTGCGCATGTGTGCGCATGTGTGCGCATGTCTGCGCAGGTGTGCGCATGTCTGCGTATGTGTGGGCATGTCTGCGCATGTGTTCGCATGTGTGCGCAGTCGTGCGCATATGTGCGCATGGGTGCGCATGTGTGCGCATGTGTGCGCATGTTTGCGTAGGTGTGGGCATGTGTGCGCATGTGTGCCCATGTGTCCGAATGTGTGCGCATGTTTGCGCATGTGTGCGCATTTGTGCTGATGTCTGCGCATGTGTGCGCATGTGTGCGCATGTGTGCGCATTTGTGCTGAGGGGGGGGGGGGGGGGGGGGGGGGGGGGGGGGGGGGGGGGGGGGGGGGGGGGGGGGGGGGGGGGGGGGGGGGGGGGGGGGGGGGGGGGGGGGGGGGGGGGGGGGGGGGGGGGGGGGGGGGGGGGGGGGGGGGGGGGGGGGGGGGGGGGGGGGGGGGGGGGGGGGGGGGGGGGGGGGGGGGGGGGGGGGGGGGGGGGGGGGGGGGGGGGGGGGGGGGGGGGGGGGGGGGGGGGGGGGGGGGGGGGGGGGGGGGGGGGGGGGGGGGGGGGGGGGGGGGGGGGGGGGGGGGGGGGGGGGGGGGGGGGGGGGGGGGGGGGGGGGGGGGGGGGGGGGGGGGGGGGGGGGGGGGGGGGGGGGGGGGGGGGGGGGGGGGGGGGGGGGGGGGGGGGGGGGGGGGGGGGGGGGGGGGGGGGGGGGTTTTTTTTTTTTTTTTTTTTTTTTTTTTTTTTTTTTTTTTTTTTTTTTTTTTTTTTTTTTTTTTTTTTTTTTTTTTTTTTTTTTTTTTTTTTTTTTTTTTTTTTTTTTTTTTTTTTTTTTTTTTTTTTTTTTTTTTTTTTTTTTTTTTTTTTTTTTTTTTTTTTTTTTTTTTTTTTTTTTTTTTTTTTTTTTTTTTTTTTTTTTTTTTTTTTTTTTTTTTTTTTTTTTTTTTTTTTTTTTTTTTTTTTTTTTTTTTTTTTTTTTTTTTTTTTTTTTTTTTTTTTTTTTTTTTTTTTTTTTTTTTTTTCGCCCTTTGGCCCCGGAGTCTGCCCAATTTCGCAAATGCGCCCCTTTTGGGGAATGGTGCGCCCCTGGTTTTGGGAGGTGCGCCCCTGGTGCGCCCCTGGTCCCCATTTGGGGCAACTGCGCAAATTTTCGCAAATTTTCGCACTTGCGCCCTGCCCCCTTTGCGGCAAATGGCCCCATTGCCCCAACTGCGCCCTTGGCCAAAAGGTGCGCAAATTTCGCAGTTTTCGTAGGTGGGGCCCTGGTGTGCCATTTTGGGCCCATGGTCCGAATGGGCCATGGGCCAAGCGCCATTTTCGCATGGCCCATTTTTGGGGAACTGCGCAGTGGCCATGGGGCATGGTGCGCAACCTGCGAAAAGGACAATGGAAAATCCCGCTAGCCTTCCAACATTGGGAAAATACGCAGACATGCGCACACATGGGCACACATGCGCACACATGCGCGTACAACAAAAGCGAAACATGCGCATACATGCGCAGACTTTCGCCCCATCCCCACATTCGGACACATGGGCACACATGCGCACACATGCCCCACCTACGCAAACATGCGCACACCTGCGGGACACATACGCACACATGCGCACTATGCGGAAAATGTGAACACTTGCCGACACAAGCCGAGACATGCGCACACTCCCCAAAAATGCGCACACATGCGCAGATATGCGCCCCAAATGCGGACACATGCGCACACATGCGCACACATGCCCCACATGGCCCCCCAACAAAATTCGCAAAATAAATGCGAACATAAAAAGCGCCCCTAAAATGCGCCCCCCGACATCAGCACAAATGCGCACACATGCGCAAACATGCGCACACATTCGGACACATGGGCACACATGCGCACACATGCCCACACCTACGCAAACATGCGCACACATGAGCACACATGCGCACCCATGCGCACATATGCGCACGACTGCGCACACATGCGAACACATGCGCAGACATGCCCCCATACGCAGACATGCGCACACCTGCGCAGACATGGGCACACATGCGCAGACATGCGCACACATGCGCACACATGCGCATACATGCGCACATATGCGCACACATGCGCACATATGCGGACAACTGCGCAGTCATGCGCACACATGCGCAGACATGCGCACATATACGCAGACATGCGCACACCTGCGCACACATCCGCACACATGCGCAGAGATGCGCACACATGCGCACACATGCGCACACATGCGCACACCTACGAAAACAAGCGCACACTGCGCACACATGCGCACAATGCGACAAATGCGTACAAATGCGCCCTATATGCGCACACAAACGCACACATGCGCACATATGCGCACACATGCGCACATATGCGCACAACTGCGCACACATGCGCACACATGCGCACACATGCGCAGACATGCGCACACATACGCAGACATGCGGACACATACGCAGACATGTGCTCACCTGCGCACACATGCGCACACATGCGCAGACATGCGCACACATGCGCACACATGCGCACACCTACGCATACAAGCGCACACATGCGCACACATGCGCAGACATCCGGACACATACGCAGACATGCGCACACATGCGCACACATGCGCGCACATGCGCGCACATGCGCAGACATCAGCACAAATGCGCACACATGCGCAAACATGCGCATACATGCGCAGACATGCGCACTGATGCGAACATATGCGCACACATGCGAATATATGCGCACACAAGCGCACACATGCACACACATGCGCACACATGCGCACACATGCGCACACATGCGCACGACTGTGCACACATGCGGAGACATGCACAGACATGCGCACACCTACGTATACGTGCGCACACATGCACACACATGCGCACACATTCGCACTAATGCGAACATATGCGCACACATGCGCACACATGCGCAGACATCAGCACAAATGCGCACACATGCGCACACATGCGCACACATGCGCAGACATCAGCACAAATGCGCACACATGCGCAAACATGCGCACACATTCGGACACATGGGCACACATGCGCACACATGCCCACTAGCAACATGCGCACACATGCGCACACATGCGCACCCATGCGCACATATGCGCACGACTGCGCACACATGCGAACACATGCGCAGACATGCGCACACATACGCAGACATGCGCACACCTGCGCAGACATGGGCACACATGCGCAGACATGCGCACACATGCGCACACATGCGCATACATGCGCACATATGCGCACACATGCGCACATATGCGGACAACTGCGCAGTCATGCGCACACATGCGCAGACATGCGCACACATACGCAGACATGCGCACACCTGCGCACACATCCGCACACATGCGCAGAGATGCGCACACATGCGCACACATGCGCACACATGCGCACACCTACGCATACAAGCGCACACGTGCGCACACATGCGCACACATGCGCACATATGCGTACACATGCGCCATATATGCGCACACAAACGCACACATGCGCACATATGCGCACACATGCGCACATATGCGCACAACTGCGCACACATGCGCACACATGCGCAGACATGCGCACACATACGCAGACATGCGGACACATACGCAGACATGTGCTCACCTGCGCACACATGCGCACACATGCGCAGACATACGGACACATGCGGACACATGCGCACACCTACGTATACAAGCGCACACATGCGCACACATGCGCACACATGCGCACACATGCGCAGACATCAGCACAAATGCGCACACATGCGTACACATACGCAGACATGCGCACACATGCGCACACATGCGCACACATGCGCAGATATCAGCACAAATGCGCACACATGCGCATACATGCGCAGACTTGCGCACACATGCGCACACATTCGGACACATGGGCACACATGCGCACACATGCCCACACCTACGCAAACATGCGCACACCTGCGCACACATGCGCACACATGCGCACGTATGCGGACACATGTGAACACTTGCCGACACAAGCCGAGACATGCGCACACGTGCGCAAACATGCGCACACATGCGCAGATATGCGCACAAATGCGGACACATGCGCACACATGCGAACACATGCGCATACATGCGCACACATGCGCATACATGCGCACATATGCGCACACATGCGCACACATGCGCACTGATGCGCACATATGCGTAAACATGCGCATATATGCGCACACAAGCGCACACATGCGCACATATGCGCACACATGCGCACATATGCGTACAACTGCGCACACATGCGCACACATGCGCAGACATGCGCACACATACGCTGACATGCGCACACATGCGCACACATGCGCACACATGCGCACACATGCGCACACATGCGCACACATGCGCACACCTGCGCAGACATCAGCACAAATGCGCACATATGCGCAAACATGCGCACACATTCGGACACATGGGCACACATGCGCACACATGCCCACACCTACGCAAACATGCGCACACATGCGCACACATGCGCACCCATGCGCACATATGCGCACGACTGCGCACACATGCGAACACATGCGCAGACATGCCCACACATACGCAGACATGCGGACAACTGCGCAGTCATGCACACACATGCGCAGACATGCGCACACATACGCAGACATGCGCACACCTGCGCACACATCCGCACACATGCGCAGAGATGCGCACACGTGCGCACACATGCGCACACATGCGCACACCTACGCATACAAGCGCACACATGCGCACACATGCGCACACATGCGCACATATGCGTACACATGCGCCATATATGCGCACACAAACGCACACATGCGCACATATGCGCACACATGCGCACATATGCGCACAACTGCGCACACATGCGCACACATGCGCAGACATGCGCACACATACGCAGACATGCGGACACATACGCAGACATGTGCTCACCTGCGCACACATGCGCACACATGCGCAGACATGCGGACACATGCGGACACATGCGCACACCTACGTATACAAGCGCACACATGCGCACACATGCGCACACATGCGCACACATGCGCAGACATCAGCACAAATGCGCACACATGCGCACACATACGCAGACATGCGCACAAATGCGCACACATGCGCACACATACGCAGACATGCGCACACATGCGCACACATGCGCACACATGCGCAGGTATCAGCACAAATGCGCACACATGCGCATACATGCGCAGACTTGCGCACACATTCGGACACATGGGCACACATGCGCACACATGCCCACACCTACGCAAACATGCGCACACCTGCGCACACATGCGCACACATGCGCACATATGCGCACGACTGCGCACACATGCGAACACATGCGCAGACATGCCCACACATACGCAGACATGCGCACACCTGCGCAGACATGCGCACACATGCGCAGACATGCGCACACATGCGCACACATGCGCATACATGCGCACATATGCGCACACATGCGCACATATGCGGACAACTGCGCAGTCATGCACACACATGCGCAGACATGCGCACACATACGCAGACATGCGCACACCTGCGCACACATCCGCACACATGCGCAGAGATGCGCACACGTGCGCACACATGCGCACACATGCGCACACCTACGCATACAAGCGCACACATGCGCACACATGCGCACACATGCGCACATATGCGTACACATGCGCCATATATGCGCACACAAACGCACACATGCGCACATATGCGCACACATGCGCACATATGCGCACAACTGCGCACACATGCGCACACATGCGCAGACATGCGCACACATACGCAGACATGCGGACACATACGCAGACATGTGCACACCTGCGCACACATGCGCACACATGCGCAGACATGCGGACACATGCGGACACATGCGCACACCTACGTATACAAGCGCACACATGCGCACACATGCGGACACATGCGCACACATGCGCAGACATCAGCACAAATGCGCACACATGCGCACACATACGCAGACATGCGCACAAATGCGCACACATGCGCACACATACGCAGACATGCGCACACATGCGCACACATGCGCACACATGCGCAGATATCAGCACAAATGCGCACACATGCGCATACATGCGCAGACTTGCGCACACATTCGGACACATGGGCACACATGCGCACACATGCCCACACCTACGCAAACATGCGCACACCTGCGCACACATGCGCACACATGCGCACGTATGCGGACACATGTGAACACTTGCCGACACAAGCCGAGACATGCGCACACGTGCGCAAACATGCGCACACATGCGCAGATATGCGCACAAATGCGGACACATGCGCACACATGCGAACACATGCGCATACATGCGCACACATGCGCACACATGCGCACACATGCGCACACATGCGCACTGATGCCCACATATGCGTAAACATGCGCATATATGCGCACACAAGCGCACACATGCGCACATATGCGCACACATGCGCACATATGCGTACAACTGCGCACACATGCGCACACATGCGCAGACATGCGCACACATACGCTGACATGCGCACACATGCGCACACATGCGCACACATGCGCACACATGCGCAGACATCAGCACAAATGCGCACATATGCGCAAACATGCGCACACATTCGGACACATGGGCACACATGCGTACAAATGCGTACAAATGCGCATATATGCGCACACAAACGCATACATGCGTACATATGCGCACACCTACGCAAACATGCGCACACATGCGCACACATGCGCACGACTGTGCACACATGCGCAGACATACACAGACATGCGCACACCTACGTATACGTGCGCACACATGCACACACATGCGCACACATTCGCACTAATGCGAACATATGCGCACACATGCGCACACATGCGCAGACATCAGCACAAATGCGCACACATGTGCATACATGCGCACACAAACGCACACATGCGCACATTTGCGCACACATGCGCACATATGCGCACACCTACGTATACGTGCGCACACATGCACACACATGCGCACACATGCGCACTGATGCGCACATATGCGCACACATGCGCATATATGCGCACACATGCGCACACATGCGGAGACATGCGCACACATACCCAGACATGCGCACACCTGCGCACACATGCGCACACATGCGCACACATGCGCACACATGCGCACACATACGCACACATTCGTATATATGCGCAAAAATGCGCACACATGCGCATACATGCGCACTCATGCGCACACATGCGTATCCATGCGCAAACATGCGCACACATGCGGACACATGCGCACACATGCGCACTGATGCGCACATATAGGCACACATGCGCACATATGCGCACACAACCGAGGACATGCGCACTGATGCGCACACATACGCACACATGCGAACACATGCGCAGACATGCGCACACATACGCAGACATGCGCACACCTGCGCACACATGCGCACACATGCGTATACATGCGGAAACACGCGCACACATGCGGACACATGCGCACATGCACACACATGCGCACACCTACGCATACACGCGCACACATGCAAACACATGCCCACACATGCGCACTGATGGGCACATATGCTCACACATGCGCATATATGCGCACACAAGCGCACACATGCGCACATATGCGCACACATACGCACATAAGCGCACAACTGCGCTCACATGCGCACATATGCGCAGACATGCGCACACATACCCAGACATGCACACACCTGCGCACACATGCGCACACATGCGCAGACATGCGCACACATACGCACACATGCGTATATATGCGCAGACTTGCCCACACATGCGTATCCATGCGCAAACATGCGCACACATGCGGACACATGCGCACATATGCGCACACATGCGCACACCTAGGTATACATGCGCACACATGCGCAGACATGCGCACACATACGCACACATGCGTATATATGCGCAGACATGCGCACACATACGCACACATGCGTATCCATGCGCAAACATGCGCACACATGCGGACACATGCGCACAAGCGCACACATGCGCTTATATTCCCACACATGCGCACATATGCGCACAACGGCGCACACATGCGCACACATGCGCAGACATACGCACACATACGCAGACATGCGCACACCTGCGGACACATGGGCATACATGCGCACACATGCGCACACCTACTCATACATGCGCACACATGCGAACACATGCGCATACATGCGCACACATGCGCACACATGCGCACACATGCGCACACATGCGCACTGATGCGCACATATGCGTAAACATGCGCATATATGCGCACACAAGCGCACACATGCGCACATATGCGCACACATGCGCACATATGCGTACAACTGCGCACACATGCGCACACATGCGCAGACATGCGCACACATACGCTGACATGCGCACACATGCGCACACATGCGCACACATGCGCACACATGCGCAGACATCAGCACAAATGCGCACATATGCGCAAACATGCGCACACATTCGGACACATGGGCACACATGCGCACACATGCCCACACCTACGCAAACATGCGCACACATGCGCACCCATGCGCACATATGCGCACGACTTCGCACACATGCGAACACATGCGCAGACATGCGCACACATACGCAGACATGCGCACACCTGCGCAGACATGCGCACACATGCGCAGACATGCGCACACATGCGCACACATGCGCATACATGCGCACATATGCGCACACATGCGCACATATGCGGACAACTGCGCAGTCATGCACACACATGCGCAGACATGCGCACACATACGCAGACATGCGCACACCTGCGCACACATCCGCACACATGCGCAGAGATGCGCACACGTGCGCACACATGCGCACACATGCGCACACCTACGCATACAAGCGCACACATGCGCACACATGCGCACACATGCGCACATATGCGTACACATGCGCCATATATGCGCACACAAACGCACACATGCGCACATATTCGCACACATGCGCACATATGCGCACAACTGCGCAAACATGCGCACACCTGCGCACACATGCGCACACATGCGCACGTATGCGGACACATGTGAACACTTGCCGACACAAGCCGAGACATGCGCACACGTGCGCAAACATGCGCACACATGCGCAGATATGCGCACAAATGCGGACACATGCGCACACATGCGAACACATGCGCATACATGCGCACACATGCGCACACATGCGCACACATGCGCACACATGCGCACTGATGCCCACATATGCGTAAACATGCGCATATATGCGCACACAAGCGCACACATGCGCACATATGCGCACACATGCGCACATATGCGTACAACTGCGCACACATGCGCACACATGCGCAGACATGCGCACACATACGCTGACATGCGCACACATGCGCACACATGCGCACACATGCGCACACATGCGCACACATGCGCAGACATCAGCACAAATGCGCACATATGCGCAAACATGCGCACACATTCGGACACATGGGCACACATGCGTACAAATGCGTACAAATGCGCATATATGCGCACACAAACGCATACATGCGTACATATGCGCACACCTACGCAAACATGCGCACACATGCGCACACATGCGCACGACTGTGCACACATGCGCAGACATACACAGACATGCGCACACCTACGTATACGTGCGCACACATGCACACACATGCGCACACATTCGCACTAATGCGAACATATGCGCACACATGCGCACACATGCGCAGACATCAGCACAAATGCGCACACATGTGCATACATGCGCACACAAACGCACACATGCGCACATATGCGCACACATGCGCACATATGCGCACGACTGTGCACACATGCGCACACATGCGCACACATGCGCACACCTACGTATACGTGCGCACACATGCACACACATGCGCACACATGCGCACTGATGCGCACATATGCGCACACATGCGCATATATGCGCACACATGCGCACACATGCGGAGACATGCGCACACATACCCAGACATGCGCACACCTGCGCACACATGCGCACACATGCGCACACATGCGCACACATGCGCACACATACGCACACATTCGTATATATGCGCAAAAATGCGCACACATGCGCATACATGCGCACTCATGCGCACACATGCGTATCCATGCGCAAACATGCGCACACATGCGGACACATGCGCACACATGCGCACTGATGCGCACATATAGGCACACATGCGCATATATGCGCACACAACCGAGGACATGCGCACTGATGCGCACACATACGCACACATGCGAACACATGCGCAGACATGCGCACACATACGCAGACATGCGCACACCTGCGCACACATGCGCACACATGCGTATACATGCGGAAACACGCGCACACATGCGGACACATGCGCACATGCACACACATGCGCACACCTACGCATACACGCGCACACATGCAAACACATGCCCACACATGCGCACTGATGGGCACATATGCTCACACATGCGCATATATGCGCACACAAGCGCACACATGCGCACATATGCGCACACATACGCACATAAGCGCACAACTGCGCTCACATGCGCACATATGCGCAGACATGCGCACACATACCCAGACATGCACACACCTGCGCACACATGCGCACACATGCGCAGACATGCGCACACATACGCACACATGCGTATATATGCGCAGACTTGCCCACACATGCGTATCCATGCGCAAACATGCGCACACATGCGGACACATGCGCACATATGCGCACACATGCGCACACCTAGGTATACATGCGCACACATGCGCAGACATGCGCACACATACGCACACATGCGTATATATGCGCAGACATGCGCACACATACGCACACATGCGTATCCATGCGCAAACATGCGCACACATGCGGACACATGCGCACAAGCGCACACATGCGCTTATATTCCCACACATGCGCACATATGCGCACAACTGCGCACACATGCGCACACATGCGCAGACATACGCACACATACGCAGACATGCGCACACCTGCGGACACATGGGCATACATGCGCACACATGCGCACACCTACGCATACATGCGCACACATGCGAACACATGCGCACACATGCGCACACATGCGCACACATGCGCACACATGCGCACACATGCGCACTGATGCGCACATATGCGTAAACATGCGCATATATGCGCACACAAGCGCACACATGCGCACATATGCGCACACATGCGCACATATGCGTACAACTGCGCACACATGCGCACACATGCGCAGACATGCGCACACATACGCTGACATGCGCACACATGCGCACACATGCGCACACATGCGCACACATGCGCACACATGCGCAGACATCAGCACAAATGCGCACATATGCGCAAACATGCGCACACATTCGGACACATGGGCACACATGCGCACACATGCCCACACCTACGCAAACATGCGCACACATGCGCACCCATGCGCACATATGCGCACGACTTCGCACACATGCGAACACATGCGCAGACATGCGCACACATACGCAGACATGCGCACACCTGCGCAGACATGCGCACACATGCGCACACATGCGCACACATGCGCATACATGCGCACATATGCGCACACATGCGCACATATGCGGACAACTGCGCAGTCATGCACACAAATGCGCACACATGCGCACACATACGCAGACATGCGCACACACGCGCACACATGCGCACACATGCGCAGATATCAGCACAAATGCGCACACATGCGCATACATGCGCAGACTTGCGCACACATGCGCACACATTCGGACACATGGGCACACATGCGCACACATGCCCACACCTACGCAAACATGCGCACACCTGCGCACACATGCGCACACATGCGCACGTATGCGGACACATGTGAACACTTGCCGACACAAGCCGAGACATGCGCACACGTGCGCAAACATGCGCACACATGCGCAGATATGCGCACAAATGCGGACACATGCGCACACATGCGCACACAAGCGCACACATGCGAACACATGCGCAGACAAAAGCCCTCATGCGCACACATGCGCACATATGCGCACACATGCGCACACATGCGCACACATGCGCACACATGCGCACACATACGCACACATGCGCACTGATGCGCACATATGCGTAAACATTCGCATATATGCGCACACAAGCGCACACTTGCGCACATATGCGCACACGTGCGCACATATGCGCACAACTGCGCACACATGCGCACACATGCGCAGACATGCGCACACATAGGCAGACATGCGCACACATAGGCAGACATGCGCACACATGCGCACACATGCGCACACATGCGCAGACATCAGCACAAATGAGCACACATGCGCATACATGCGCATACATGCGCACACATGCGCACACATGCGCACACATGCGCACACATGGGCACACATGCGCACACATGCGCACACCTACGCAAACATGCGCACACATGCGCACACATGCGCACACATGCGAACACATGCGCACATATGCGTACAAATGCGTACAAATGCGCATATATGCGCACACAAACGCACACATGCGCACATATGCGCACACATGCGCACATATGCGCACGACTGTGCACACATGCGCAGACATGCACAGACATGCGCACACCTTCGTATACGTGCGCACACATGCACACACATGCGCACACATTCGCACTAATGCGAACACATGCGCAGACATCAGCACAAATGCGCACACATGTGCATACATGCGCATACATGCGCACACATGCGCACACATGCGCACACATGCGCACACATGCGCACACATGGGCACACATGCGCACACATGCGCACACATGCGCACACATGCGCATACATGCGCACACATGCGCACACATGCGCACACATGCGCACACATGCGCACATATGCGTACACATGCGCATATATGCGCACACAAACGCACACATGCGCACATATGCGCAGACATGCGCAGACATACGCAGACATGCGCAGACCTGCGCACACATGCGAACACATGCGCACACATGCGCAGACATGCGAACACATGCGCACACATGAGTATACATGCGCAAACATGCGCAATCAAGCGTATACATGCGCAAACATGCGCACACATGCGGACACATGCGCACACAAGCGCAGACATGCGAACACATGCGCAGACAAGCGCACTCATCCGCACACATGCGTATACATGCGGAAACACGCGCACACATGCGGACACATGCGGACACATGCGCACACATGCGCACACCTACGCATACATGCGCACACATGCACACACATGCGCACACCTACGCATACAAGCGCACACATGCGCACACGTGCGCACACATGCGCACACCTACGCATACAAGGGCACACATGCGCACACATGCGCACATATGCGTACACATGCGCATATATGCGCACACAAACGCACACATGCGCACACATGCGCACACATGCGTACAAATGCGTACAAATGCGCATATATGCGCACACAAACGCACACATGCGTACATATGCGCACACCTACGCAAACATGCGCACACATGCGCACACATGCGCACGACTGTGCACACATGCGCAGACATGCACAGACATGCGCACACCTACGTATACGTGCGCACACATGCACACACATGCGCAGACATCAGCACAAATGCGCACACATGTGCATACATGCGCACACAAACGCACACATGCGCACACCTACGTATACGTGCGCACACATGCACACACATGCGCACACATGCGCACTGATGCGCACATATGCGCACACATGCGCATATATGCGCACACATGCGCACACATGCGCAGACATGCGCACACATACCCAGACATGCGCACACCTGCGCACACATGCGCACACATGCGCACACATGCGCACACATACGCACACATTCGTATATATGCGCAAAAATGCGCACACATGCGCATACATGCGCACTCATGCGCACACATGCGTATCCATGCGCAAACATGCGCACACATGCGGACACATGCGCACACATGCGCACTGATGCGCACATATAGGCACACATGCGCATATATGCGCAGACATGCGCACACATACGCACACATGCGTATCCATGCGCAAACATGCGCACACATGCGGACACATGCGCACAAGCGCACACATGCGCTTATATTCCCACACATGCGCACATATGCGCACAACTGCGCACACATGCGCACACATGCGCAGACATACGCACACATACGCAGACATGCGCACACATGCGCACACATGCGCACACATGCGCACACATGCGCACACATGGGCACACATGCGCACACATGCGCACACCTACGCAAACATGCGCACACATGCGCACACATGCGCACACATGCGCACATATGCGTACAAATGCGTACAAATGCGCATATATGCGCACACAAACGCACACATGCGTACATATGCGCACACCTACGCAAACATGCGCACACATGCGCACACATGCGCACGACTGTGCACACATGCGCAGACATACACAGACATGCGCACACCTACGTATACGTGCGCACACATGCACACACATGCGCACACATTCGCACTAATGCGAACATATGCGCACACATGCGCACACATGCGCAGACATCAGCACAAATGCGCACACATGCGCACACATGCGCACACATGCGCAGACATCAGCACAAATGCGCACACATGCGCAAACATGCGCACACATGCGCACACATGCGCACACATGCGCACACATGCGCACACATGCGCATACATGCGCACACATGCGCACACATGCGGACACATGCGCACACATGCGCACTGATGCGCACATATAGGCACACATGCGCATATATGCGCAGACATGCGCACACATACGCACACATGCGTATCCATGCGCAAACATGCGCACACATGCGGACACATGCGCACAAGCGCACACATGCGCTTATATTCCCACACATGCGCACATATGCGCACAACTGCGCACACATGCGCACACATGCGCAGACATACGCACACATACGCAGACATGCGCACACATGCGCACACATGCGCACACATGCGCACACATGCGCACACATGCGCACACATGCGCACACATGCGCACACATGCGCACACCTACGCAAACATGCGCACACATGCGCACACATGCGCACACATGCGCACACATGCGCACATATGCGTACAAATGCGTACAAATGCGCATATATGCGCACACAAACGCACACATGCGTACATATGCGCACACCTACGCAAACATGCGCACACATGCGCACGACTGTGCACACATGCGGAGACATGCACAGACATGCGCACACCTACGTATACGTGCGCACACATGCACACACATGCGCACACATTCGCACTAATGCGAACATATGCGCACACATGCGCACACATGCGCAGACATCAGCACAAATGCGCACACATGCGCACACATGCGCACACATGCGCAGACATCAGCACAAATGCGCACACATGCGCAAACATGCGCACACATTCGGACACATGGGCACACATGCGCACACATGCCCACACCTACGCAAACATGCGCACACATGCGCACACATGCGCACCCATGCGCACATATGCGCACGACTGCGCACACATGCGAACACATGCGCAGACATGCCCACACATACGCAGACATGCGCACACCTGCGCAGACATGCGCACACATGCGCAGACATGCGCACACATGCGCACACATGCGCATACATGCGCACATATGCGCACACATGCGCACATATGCGGACAACTGCGCAGTCATGCGCACACATGCGCACATGCACACATGGCGCAGACATGCGCGCACACCTGCGCACACATGCGCACACATGCGCACAGATGCGCACACATGCGCACACATGCGCACACATGCGCACACCTACGCATACAAGCGCACACATGCGCACACATGCGCACACATGCGCACACATGCGCACACATGCGCACACATGCGCAGACATGCGCACACATACGCAGACATGCGGACACATACGCAGACATGTGCTCACCTGCGCACACATGCGCACACATGCGCAGACATGCGGACACATGCGGACACAAGCGCACACCTACGCATACAAGCGCACACATGCGCACACATGCGCAGACATCCGGACACATACGCAGACATGCGCACACATGCGCACACATGCGCACACATGCGCACACATGCGCACACATGCGCACACATGCGCATATCAGCACAAATGCGCACACATGCCCACACATACGCAGACATGCGCACACATGGGCACACATGCGCACACATGCGCAGATATCAGCACAAATGCGCACACATGCGCATACATGCGCAGACTTGCGCACACATGCGCACACATTCGGACACATGGGCACACATGCGCACACATGCCCACACCTACGCAAACATGCGCACACCTGCGCACACATACGCACACATGCGCACGTATGCGGACACATGTGAACACTTGCCGACACAAGCCGAGACATGCGCACACGTGCGCAAACATGCGCACACATGCGCAGATATGCGCACAAATGCGGACACATGCGCACACATGCGCACACATGCACACACATGCGCACACATTCGCACTAATGCGAACATATGCGCATACATGCGCACACATGCGCAGACATCAGCACAAATGCGCACACATGCGCACACATGCGCACACATGCGCAGACATCAGCACAAATGCGCACACATGCGCAAACATGCGCACACATTCGGACACATGGGCACACATGCGCACACATGCCCACACCTACGCAAACATGCGCACACATGCGCACACAAGCGCAGACATGCGAACACATGCGCAGACAAGCGCACTCATCCGCACACATGCGTATACATGCGGAAACACGCGCACACATGCGGACACATGCGGACACATGCGCACACATGCGCACACCTACGCATACATGCGCACACATGCACACACATGCGCACACCTACGCATACAAGCGCACACATGCGCACACGTGCGCACACATGCGCACACATGCGCACACATGCGCACACATGCGCACACATGCGCACATATGCGTACACATGCGCATATATGCGCACACAAACGCACACATGCGCACACATGCGCACACATGCGTACAAATGCGTACAAATGCGCATATATGCGCACACAAACGCACACATGCGTACATATGCGCACACCTACGCAAACATGCGCACACATGCGCACACATGCGCACGACTGTGCACACATGCGCAGACATGCACAGACATGCGCACACCTACGTATACGTGCGCACACATGCACACACATGCGCAGACATCAGCACAAATGCGCACACATGTGCATACATGCGCACACAAACGCACACATGCGCACACCTACGTATACGTGCGCACACATGCACACACATGCGCACACATGCGCACTGATGCGCACATATGCGCACACATGCGCATATATGCGCACACATGCGCACACATGCGCAGACATGCGCACACATACCCAGACATGCGCACACCTGCGCACACATGCGCACACATGCGCACACATGCGCACACATGCGCACACATACGCACACATTCGTATATATGCGCAAAAATGCGCACACATGCGCATACATGCGCACTCATGCGCACACATGCGTATCCATGCGCAAACATGCGCACACATGCGGACACATGCGCACACATGCGCACTGATGCGCACATATAGGCACACATGCGCATATATGCGCAGACATGCGCACACATACGCACACATGCGTATCCATGCGCAAACATGCGCACACATGCGGACACATGCGCACAAGCGCACACATGCGCTTATATTCCCACACATGCGCACATATGCGCACAACTGCGCACACATGCGCACACATGCGCAGACATACGCACACATACGCAGACATGCGCACACATGCGCACACATGCGCACACATGCGCACACATGCGCACACATGGGCACACATGCGCACACATGCGCACACCTACGCAAACATGCGCACACATGCGCACACATGCGCACACATGCGCACACATGCGCACATATGCGTACAAATGCGTACAAATGCGCATATATGCGCACACAAACGCACACATGCGTACATATGCGCACACCTACGCAAACATGCGCACACATGCGCACGACTGTGCACACATGCGGAGACATGCACAGACATGCGCACACCTACGTATACGTGCGCACACATGCACACACATGCGCACACATTCGCACTAATGCGAACATATGCGCACACATGCGCACACATGCGCAGACATCAGCACAAATGCGCACACATGCGCACACATGCGCACACATGCGCAGACATCAGCACAAATGCGCACACATGCGCAAACATGCGCACACATTCGGACACATGGGCACACATGCGCACACATGCCCACACCTACGCAAACATGCGCACACATGCGCACACATGCGCACCCATGCGCACATATGCGCACGACTGCGCACACATGCGAACACATGCGCAGACATGCCCACACATACGCAGACATGCGCACACCTGCGCAGACATGCGCACACATGCGCAGACATGCGCACACATGCGCACACATGCGCATACATGCGCACATATGCGCACACATGCGCACATATGCGGACAACTGCGCAGTCATGCACACACATGCGCAGACATGCGCACACATACGCAGACATGCGCACACCTGCGCACACATCCGCACACATGCGCAGAGATGCGCACACGTGCGCACACATGCGCACACATGCGCACACCTACGCATACAAGCGCACACATGCGCACACATGCGCACACATGCGCACATATGCGTACACATGCGCCATATATGCGCACACAAACGCACACATGCGCACATATTCGCACACATGCGCACATATGCGCACAACTGCGTACACATGCGCACACATGCGCAGACATGCGCACACATACGTAGACATGCGGACACATACGCAGACATGTGCTCACCTGCGCACACATGCGCACACATGCGCAGACATGCGGACACATGCGGACACATGCGCACACCTACGTATACAAGCGCACACATGCGCACACATGCGGACACATGCGCACACATGCGCAGACATCAGCACAAATGCGCACACATGCGCACACATACGCAGACATGCGCACACATGCGCACACATGCGCACACATGCGCAGACATCAGCACAAATGCGCACACATGCGCACACATACGCAGACATGCGCACACATGCGCACACATGCGCACACCTGCGCACACATGCGCACACATGCGCAGACATGCGGACACATGCGGACACAAGCGCACACCTACGCATACAAGCGCACACATGCGCACACATGCGCAGACATCCGGACACATACGCAGACATGCGCACACATGCGCACACATGCGCACACATGCGCACACATGCGCACACATGCGCAGACATCAGCACAAATGCGCACACATGCGCACACATACGCAGACATGCGCACACATGCGCACACATGCGCACACATGCGCAGATATCAGCACAAATGCGCACACATGCGCATACATGCGCAGACTTGCGCACACATGCGCACACATTCGGACACATGGGCACACATGCGCACACATGCCCACACCTACGCAAACATGCGCACACCTGCGCACACATACGCACACATGCGCACGTATGCGGACACATGTGAACACTTGCCGACACAAGCCGAGACATGCGCACACGTGCGCAAACATGCGCACACATGCGCAGATATGCGCACAAATGCGGACACATGCGCACACATGCGCACACATGCACACACATGCGCACACATTCGCACTAATGCGAACATATGCGCATACATGCGCACACATGCGCACAAATGCGCACACATGCGCAAACATGCGCACACATTCGGACACATGGGCACACATGCGCACACATGCCCACACCTACGCAAACATGCGCACACATGAGCACACATGCGCACCCATGCGCACATATGCGCACGACTGCGCACACATGCGAACACATGCGCAGACATGCCCACACATACGCAGACATGCGCACACCTGCGCAGACATGGGCACACATGCGCAGACATGCGCACACATGCGCACACATGCGCATACATGCGCACATATGCGCACACATGCGCACATATGCGGACAACTGCGCAGTCATGCGCACACATGCGCAGACATGCGCACATATACGCAGACATGCGCACACCTGCGCACACATCCGCACACATGCGCAGAGATGCGCACACATGCGCACACATGCGCACACATGCGCACACCTACGCATACAAGCGCACACGTGCGCACACATGCGCACACATGCGCACATATGCGTACACATGCGCCATATATGCGCACACAAACGCACACATGCGCACATATGCGCACACATGCGCACATATGCGCACAACTGCGCACACATGCGCACACATGCGCAGACATGCGCACACATACGCAGACATGCGGACACATACGCAGACATGTGCTCACCTGCGCACACATGCGCACACATGCGCAGACATGCGAACACATGCGCACACATGCGCACACCTACGCATACAAGCGCACACATGCGCACACATGCGCAGACATCCGGACACATACGCAGACATGCGCACACATGCGCACACATGCGCGCACATGCGCAGACATCAGCACAAATGCGCACACATGCGCAAACATGCGCATACATGCGCAGACATGCGCACTGATGCGAACATATGCGCACACATGCGCATATATGCGCACACAAGCGCACACATGCACACACATGCGCACACATGCGCACTGATGCGCACATATGCGCACACATGCGCATATATGCGCACACATGGGGCACCCATTCGCAGACATGCGCACACCTGCGCACACATGCGCACACATGCGTAGACATGCGCACACATACGCACACATGCGTATATATGCGCAGACATGCGCCATGCGCAGACATCAGCACAAATGCGCACACATGTGCATACATGCGCATACATGCGCACACATGCGCACACATGCGCACACATGAGCACACATGCGCACACATGCGGACACATGGGCACATATGCGCACACGTGCGCACATATGCGCACAACTGCGCACACATGCGCACACATGCGCACACATGCGCACACATAGGCAGACATGCGCACACATGCGCACACATGCGCAGACATCAGCACAAATGAGCACACATGCGCATACATGCGCATACATCGCAACATGCGCACATTGCGCACACATGCGCACACATGCGCAGACATGCGCACACATGCGCACACATGCGCATACATGCGCACATATGCGCACACATGCGCACATATGCGGACAACTGCGCAGTCATGCACACACATGCGCAGATATGCGCACACATACGCAGACATGCGCACACCTGCGCACACATCCGCACACATGCGCAGAGATGCGCACACGTGCGCACACATGCGCACACATGCGCACACCTACGCATACAAGCGCACACATGCGCACACATGCGCACACATGCGCACATATGCGTACACATGCGCCATATATGCGCACACAAACGCACACATGCGCACATATGCGCACACTGCGCACATATGCGCACAACTGCGCACACATCGCACACATGCGCAGACATGGGACATGCGAACTACGAACATGCGAAAATGCGCCACATGCACACCATGCGCCCTGCGCACTGATGCGCCATATGCGCACACATGCGCATATATGCGCACACATGCGCACCCATTCGCAGACATGCGCACACCTGCGCACACATGCGCACACATGCGTAGACATGCGCACACATACGCACTAATGCGAACATATGCGCACACATGCGCACACATGCGCAGACATCACCACAAATGCGCACACATGTGCATACATGCGCATACATGCGCACACATGCGCACACATGCGCACACATGCGGACACATGGGCACACATGCGCACACTTGCGCACACCTACGCAAACATGCGCACACAAGCGCACACATGCGCACACATGCGCACACATGCGCACACATGCGCACACATAGGCAGACATGCGCACACATGCGCACACATGCGCAGACATCAGCACAAATGAGCACACATGCGCATACATGCGCATACATGCGCACACATGCTCACATATGCGCACACATGCGCACACATGGGCACACATGCGCACACATGCGCACACATGCGCACACATGCGCACACATGCGCACACATGCGCACACATGCGTACAAATGCGTACAAATGCGCATATATGCGCACACAAACGCATACATGCGTACATATGCGCACACCTACGCAAACATGCGCACACATGCGCACACATGCGCAGACATGCGCACACATGCGCACACATGCGCATACATGCGCACATATGCGCACACATGCGCACATATGCGGACAACTGCGCAGTCATGCACACACATGCGCAGACATGCGCACACATACGCAGACATGCGCACACCTGCGCACACATCCGCACACATGCGCAGAGATGCGCACACGTGCGCACACATGCGCACACATGCGCACACCTACGCATACAAGCGCACACATGCGCACACATGCGCACACATGCGCACATATGCGTACACATGCGCCATATATGCGCACACAAACGCACACATGCGCACATATTCGCACACATGCGCACATATGCGCACAACTGCGTACACATGCGCACACATGCGCAGACATGCGCACACATACGTAGACATGCGGACACATACGCAGACATGTGCTCACCTGCGCACACATGCGCACACATGCGCAGACATGCGAACACATGCGCACACATGCGCACACCTACGCATACAAGCGCACACATGCGCACACATGCGCAGACATCCGGACACATACGCAGACATGCGCACACATGCGCACACATGCGCGCACATGCGCAGACATCAGCACAAATGCGCACACGTGCGCAAACATGCGCATACATGCGCAGACATGCGCACTGATGCGAACATATGCGCACACATGCGCATATATGCGCACACAAGCGCACACATGCACACACATGCGCACACATGCGCACTGATGCGCACATATGCGCACACATGCGCATATATGCGCACACATGGGACCCATTCGCAGACATGCGCACACCTGCGCACACATGCGCACACATGCGTAGACATGGGACACATACGCACACATGCGTATATATGCGCAGACATGCGCCCCAGCGCAGACATCAGCACAAATGCGCACACATTTCATACATGCGCATACATGCGCACACATGGCACACATGCGCACACATGAGCACACATGCGCACACATGCGGACACATGGGCCATATGCGCACACGTGCGCACATATGCGCACAACTGCGCACACATGCGCACACTGCGCACACATGCGACACTAGGGAACATGCGCACACATGCGCACACATGCGCAGACATCAGCACAAATGAGCACACATGCGCATACATGCGCATACATGGGACACATGCGCACATATGCGCACACATGCGCACACATGCGCAGACATGGGACAAGCGCACACATGCGATACATGCGCACATATGCGCACACATGCGCCCTATGCGGACAACTGCGCAGTCATGCCCCACATGCGCAGATATGCGCACACATACGCAGACATGCGCACACCTGCCACACATCCACACATGCGCAGAATCGCACAAATGCGCACACATGCGACACATAGCAGACATGCGCACACATGCGCACACATGCGCACACATGCGCAGATATCAGCACAAATGGCACACATGCGCAACATGCGCAACTGCGCACACATGCGCAGACATCGCACAAATGCGCACACATGCGACACAAACGCAACATGCGCACACATGCGCACACATGCGTACAAATGCGTACAAATGCGCATATATGCGCACACAAACGCATACATGCGTACATATGCGCACACCTACGCAAACATGCGCACACATGCGCACACATGCGCACACATGCGCACACATGCGCACACATGCACACATGCGCACACATGCGCACACATGCGCACATATGCGGACAACTGCGCAGTCATGCGCACACATGCGCAGACATGCGCACACATACGCAGACATGCGCACACCTGCGCACACATCCGCACACATGCGCAGAGATGCGCACACATGCGCACACATGCGCACACATGCGCACACCTACGCATACAAGCGCACACATGCGCACACATGCGCACACATGCGCACATATGCGTACACATGCGCCATATATGCGCACACAAACGCACACATGCGCACATATTCGCACACATGCGCACATATGCGCACAACTGCGTACACATGCGCACACATGCGCAGACATGCGCACACATACGTAGACATGCGGACACATACGCAGACATGTGCTCACCTGCGCACACATGCGCACACATGCGCAGACATGCGGACACATGCGGACACATGCGCACACCTACGTATACAAGCGCACACATGCGCACACATGCGGACACATGCGCACACATGCGCAGACAGCACAAATGCGCACACATGCGCACACATACGCAGACATGCGCACACATGCGCACACATGCGCACACATGCGCAGATATCAGCACAAATGCGCACACATGCGCATACATGCGCAGACTTGCGCACACATGCGCACACATTCGGACACATGGGCACACATGCGCACACATGCCCACACCTACGCAAACATGCGCACACCTGCGCACACATGCGCACACATGCGCACGTATGCGGACACATGTGAACACTTGCCGACACAAGCCGAGACATGCGCACACGTGCGCAAACATGCGCACACATGCGCAGATATGCGCACAAATGCGGACACATGCGCACACATGCGAACACATGCGCATACATGCGCACACATGCGCACACATGCGCACACATGCGCACACATGCGCACTGATGCCCACATATGCGTAAACATGCGCATATATGCGCACACAAGCGCACACATGCGCACATATGCGCACACATGCGCACATATGCGTACAACTGCGCACACATGCGCACACATGCGCAGACATGCGCACACATACGCTGACATGCGCACACATGCGCACACATGCGCACACATGCGCACACATGCGCACACATGCGCAGACATCAGCACAAATGCGCACATATGCGCAAACATGCGCACACATTCGGACACATGGGCACACATGCGCACACATGCCCACACCTACGCAAACATGCGCACACATGCGCACCCATGCGCACATATGCGCACGACTGCGCACACATGCGAACCATGCGCAGACATGCGCACACATACGCAGACATGCGCACACCTGCGCAGACATGCGCACACATGCGCAGACATGCGCACACATGCGCACACATGCGCATACATGCGCACATATGCGCACACATGCGCACATATGCGGACAACTGCGCACACATGCGCACACATGCGCACACATGCGCAACATGCGCCACATAGGGAGACATGCGCACACATGGCAACATGCGCACACATGGGGCACCCCAAAAGGACACATGCGCAACATCGCAAAATGGCACACATGCGCAACATGCGCAACATGCGCACACATGCGCACACATGCGCAGACATCAGCACAAATGCGCACACATGCGACACATACGCAGACATGCGCACACATGCGCACACATGCGCACACATGCGCAGATATCAGCACAAATGCGCACACATGCGCAACATGCGCAACTTTCGCACACATGCGCAACATCGCACAATGCGCACACATGCGCACACATCGCAACATGCGCACACATGCGCACACATGCGTACAAATGCGTACAAATGCGCATATATGCGCACACAAACGCATACATGCGTACATATGCGCACACCTACGCAAACATGCGCACACATGCGCACACATGCGCAACACGCACACATGCGCACACATGCGCATACATGCGCACATATGGAAAATGCGCACATATGCGGACAACTGCGCAGTCATGCACACACATGCGCAGACATGCGCACAATACGCAGACATGCGCACACCTGGCACACATCCGCACACATGCGCAGAGATGCGCACACGTGCGCACACATGCGCAC
>JAODUO010002375.1:0-28794 GCA_025642075.2 Ridgeia piscesae
TGATAGTGACGGTGACGGTGACGGTGACGGTGACGGTGACGGTGACGGTGACCGTGACAGTGACAGTGACCGTGACCGTGACCGTGACCGTGACAGTGACACATAGAGAGAGAGAACGAAAAAGAGAAAGAGAAAGAGAAAGAGAAAGAGAAAGAGAAAGAGAAAGAGAAAGAGAAAGAGAAAGAGAAAGAGAAAGAGAAAAAGATAATATAAGAGGGAGTGGCAGAGAGACAGGCACAGGCACAGGCACAGGCACAGGCACAGGCACAGGCACAGAGACATATATATATATATATATATATATATATATATATATATATATATATATATAATATAATAGAAATAATGTTTGTGTGTGTGTGTGTGTGTGTGTGTGTGTGTGTGTGTGTGTGTGTGTGTGTGCGTGTGTGTATATATATATGTGTGTGTCTGTTTGTATATATGTGTGTGTTTTTGTGTTTATGTATGTGTGTGTTTGAGAAAGAAATAGATAGGCATAATTGAAATCGTGTGTGTCTTCAATGTGTGGTTGCTTGAAAATGTCTATATACTAAATGCATAATACTTACTCGACAGACACAATGACGATGTTCGACGTTTTCGCCAACCGTCGCATATTCGTGTCGACGAGCTCTGTTAATGACACTTTTAATAATCTTCATAACAGAAACTCACAACTACTACATTTCTGAGCATATTAATTATAATTCCCCGCAATTCTGTGTTCTGATATTGACAAACTACAACAACCAACTACAAACTATGAGTACAACGTAGTGGCTCTGTTTGAACATTTGGCGTGTTCAAACATGACCTCGGAAGAATATCGAATAAACGTGTAACGAAAATAGTTTGCTTTACATTAAAGAAATGCTTCCATTGAGTTAAAAGCGTCGATATTGAAATGGCGTATAAGCAGCTGCTAAGTCGGACAACACGGAATTATTAATATATTGGTTAACCTGCAGATCCCAAGGCCCAGCCGCCGGCGTACATGTACACGAGCCCGCCACGAAGACTGTTCTTGACAGAGGTTGGTTGGTACAGTATGACTTTGACACCATCAAATGTGTCGTGCGTCACCTACAGAGAGAATACAGTTACAAGCCTTGTCAGAAGGACACAGTTAAGTCGACAGAAACAAGCGTATATATATATATATATATATATATATATATAATATTATATTATATAATATATAATAATATATTATATATATATATAAATATATATATATATATATATATATATATATATATATGTGTGTGTGTGTGTGTGTATGCGAACGTTGCGCAAGAACATATTGTTAAACAAACACACACACAAACACACACAACACACACAACACACACACACACACACACACACACACACACACACACACACACACACACACACATACACACAAACAAACACACGGTTTCCTGGTTGTAAGTGCGCACATTTCTGGTTTCATCATCAAATTAATTATATCGGGCACTTCAAGGCGACATAGAAGCGGACAATAGTTAGTACTTCGAGAGACAGTAACATCAAGTGTAATTATCGTACGACTTACCTTAAGGAAGGGATCCACAGGTGGTGGTCCTGGCTGCGGTCCACTTTCCGGCTGCATTGCTATCATATGTCGAATGATAATTGCAGTGTGGGCCTCGTGACCCAGACATTTCAATATGTCTGCCTACAACAGACAAGTATAATGCAAGAGTCACACGTACCCGATGTCATACACGGTTTGCCACGTTCACTAAACACAATGACGCATCATTTTATCTGACCTCAGTTTATCATACTGGAAGGAAGACTAGATTAGCCATGATTATACATTATCATGGACAGACATGTCCTACGATCAATATCGTGTAAAACACACATTCCAGTGCATTGTTTCAATACTTGTATCACGTGGAACACTATTTCATTGGGTCTCACTTCGTCATGTGAATACTAATGAGGTACCACACTAATCCGACCGAGGGCGCTCTAACGCAACTGGGATCTTTGTGCCGTCTTTTACGTATTCTTGACATGTGTAAAATGCGGCACGGTTTTGCGGAACATTTTGCGGAACGCTTGTTTAAATCATCCTACAATCAGCTGCTGAACTCGCATGACTCCGAAGCCTCACAAATAGCTAAATATGGATACAGTCTGACACGTCCGTCAATGTGAAGGCATAATATGTACATTAATGTACATTCGACGACAGGTGTGCTGGCGAGAGAAGATATTAAAAATCATCTGCGGCTCGCCGATACTGCTACGTCTTCACACATAATTAAATATTGATATGTCTACATTAATGTACATTTACAGTCGATGAAACGTCGCGGGACGTTCGGTCGAATTCACTGCCCACACATACAAATTAACGCTGGCTACGCGCCTGACAGTCAATAGCTTACCTTTCATATATATATATATATATATATATATATATATATATATATATATATATATATATATATATATATATATATATATATATATATATATGAAAAGGAAGTATTAAACAAGCGCTCCGCAAAACATGCAAAGTAATCCACGTTAGTCGCTGGAGGAGCTGATACGCAACTAGGGTTAGGTATCGTATCAGCGCCTCTATTGACTAACGTGGATTTGTGGAACCCCATTGTTTGACATAACCGCATACCAACCATCAACCACCCATCTCGCGAATGACAAAGTACAACATTTCACTAGTTATTTCCTCCATTATTCTTCATTGTATAAACATATCATTTATAATCGCATTGTACATACACCACGCAAGCACACGACACACATTCACTATATATATATATATATATATTATATATATATATATACATATATATATATAATAGTTGTATCATATCATTATTATACGCGCACACACACATAATATATATATATATGTAACACCATATATATATATATCATTACACACACATACATACAAAATACAGTACACACATATACATCATACCATCACACACACACATACACACACACACACACATACACACACAACACATACATACTCATACACACACATACACTACACACATACACACTACACACACACACACACACACACACACACACACACACACACACACACACACACACACAACACACACACACACATCACACATCACACACACACACACACACACACACACAACACAACACACACACACACATCAAAACACATATCACACAACACCACACCCACACATACACACATACACACACCACACACACACAACACACACACACACACACACACACACACACACACAAAACACACACACACACACACACACACACACACACACACACACACACACACACACACACACACACACACACACACACACACACACACACACACACACACACACACACACACACATACAGCAATCGTCCGTAGGATATACTTTGTATACAATTGATAACAACTCGAGCATATTATATAATTCATCTTTGTATATTTGCTGATCACCATTTTTATGTCATTGTTTTCCTTTAAAAAATATGCGCTTCGAACCTACATAATCTTACTAGTAAAACAGTGCAACTTTATGGTACTGTTTTATATCGAATTATTATTTTCATGTCAGATAATATTGATGACGTTAATAGATTGAAACGACTATCATGCGCACTTACCCAAATTCTCACTTGTCTATGGACACTATAGATGGATCGATACTTTTCCGGTTCATCGAATTGCTTACTAAACGTGAATTTAGTCAGGAACTTGTGAAAAACGTCCGGCGTCCAGGGAAATCTTCCCCGTGGCAGTGGACAAGGGAAGACGCGGGATTCGAGGCATCTTTCAAATGCAGTGTGTCGACGAAGAGACATCGGCCAATGGTGAAATCCTGATAAGGTTTGTAAAATTCCGAAATTCATCAATAACCAGACAGTGGCGGCCGTACTCGTGGTAGACATTTCTAGGGAGAAACAATGACAACTATATAACCGCCATGCAAGCACACGCACACTCGCAATACACTTTTCTATCGAGTTTCTCTGAAGGTAATACAACGGCTTCTCAAAGTACTGGGCAGCCCGTTTAATCGACGGTGATGTCAGTATAGTCATGTCACACCGCTGCTGATAAAGTTGCACTGGCTGCCGATAGCAGTGCGAGTGAAATTCAAAATCCTGCTACTCACTCACCGAGCTATGACTGGCCATGCAACTGAATACCTACATACAACAATGTAGCAGTTGACTACAGCCGGTTAGGTCGCTGCCCTCCAGCGACCACCATTAATTATGTATACCACGCACAAGGCGTCACTGCGGTGACAGAGCTTTCAGCGTAAAAGCCCCAAGTCTATGATTCGCGCTACCGCAACAACTGACATGAACAAATATGACCACTGCTGCTTTTAATGTAAAAGAAAAGATATACCTATCTCCAAGAACTTGTTATACAGCGCTGTGAGCAATGAATGTTGGAAAAGCGCTATTTAATTGTCTTGATAATGTTTACCAGCTGAGCTGTTTAGACGAAATGTGCTTTGATTTCGTCAGCGTCAAAAATAACACAACAATGCCGTAACACGTAATAGACTAATTTGTTTTTTGAAAACGTGGGCACGCCTTACTGACTGCGCCGTGTCTTTGCTATTAATGGATGTTGTTACACGCAGGTACACCACTTTCGTCTAGGTAACTCATATTGATGTATTACAAACATACTAGTGTGATGGCATGTGCAATGCAAGCGATAACCAACATTTATAGAAAGCAAACTAGCATATGCAAATAGTATATATATATATATATATATATATATATATATATATTTTAATATATATATATATATATATATATATATATATAACAATAATGTAATACAATTTTACATTATGGAGATAATTACAATAACATGTCACATTTATAAACCTAGTGAGGAAGAAACATCAAAGACGCAGGAATAATGCAAGTCGAGAGATTCGACGAAGGGACAGCGGTAAAGCCCCTTATTTTACCGGAATAAGATTACCACGGATGGATGGATGGATATGCTAATGGTTTCCAAAGGAGACAAACGACAAAAATGAAAATTGAAAAATTATCTACCGTATACTCAGTTAACTTTTGCAAGATAAACACATCATTTTTCTAGCATTTTGGAAGGTATGTGTTAAAGTTAAATAAACGCCAGCTATTCGCACAAAAATACACACATACATGCATAGGTAAATGCATATATTCTGTAAAAAAAACTCATACCTTTGCCAGCACGCACACAAGTATTTATATCTACACACTATGTAATATGGGAATGAAACATTGCATTTACACTTAAGCATAAACACACGTTAAACAGTTTGCTGGATCAGAAACAATATTAATATATGGGAAAACACGTCACTCGCACTTACCTCCGTTATACCCGCTACAGGAATGGTGGCTGTGTCTATAACACATCTTAAATATATGGCGATTGGTCAAAGAACAATGCAGCTCATCATGAATGCATAACTTTCAGTTTGCAAAAACAACATATCAATTACCAATGTGATCATATTACAACAAAGACTTGGGCGTACCCCACGTAACACATACGACAGACCGAACAAACAAACTCGTCAAACTTCAGAAAAAAGGACACACCATGTGACAATCCTTCTACGAATAATTGTACTGCAATTTCAAACCGTTTGTGCGTCATTGTGTCATAGATCCATGATATAGTAGTTGTGCTGTATGCAATGATGACATTTTTTGTACAGCTTTTTAGAACAAATCATATATCGTTAATGTTAAATCAAACATAACATAAACAAAACCAATGCACGCAAAATACAGGGATATATAAGGATAACGCCAAAATTATATTATGTTATATTCCAGAAATATGAGAAACAAAGATTGACATATTCACCGATGATTCGACACTGTATACGCCCGACAATTGTGTTCCATATATAAACTGGTCACTAACAACCCAATCGAAACCACTGTTTGAATGTATTAACGCAAACTCAAGCCGCAGATGTAAATTAATGTATGCCACTAGGCGCCAGGCAGAAATATCAACGTGCAACACAGAACTGTTGAATACGTGACAGATGCTGTAACTTGATAGACCTACCCGCCTAGTCCCATTAGTTACTTGGCTTGTTTTTGGAAAGAAACCTAACCCGGAACGCAAACGCGCCATGTTGCGCAGACCTTTGTTTTTATTCAGCCATGTGGAACGATTACAGCTATTATATGCACTTCAGAAACAACGCATGAGGTCATGAACGCTCCTGCTTGATTTATTTGTGTTAAGCGTAACGTGGGACACCATCCCAGAAGGTATGCAACATACGAATAGTGTAGAGCCTTATAAAACACATAGTTTTAAATTTCTCGTGAAAGGTTGAGCAATAATAATAATTATAATGGTTTATTTTTTATAGCGCCCCATCCAAATAATTGTTCTGGGGCGCTTTACAATAATTATTCCTAAAATAATTATAATAAAAATACATATGATAACATAATAATGTGATATATATATATATATATATATATATATATATATATATATATATATATATAAAATAATACTAAAAAGTTAATACAATACGACTTTGATAAAATGTGGATATGCTAATAAAACAAATGTAATACTTTAAAATACCGACTTTAATTGGCACAAAACTACAAACTGTATTACAAATGAATAAACAAGTAAAATAATATAAATATGTAGTAAATAAAAATAAAATAGTATAAATATATACTAATAAAATAATAAATACATTAAAATAAATGTATGAATAGTTGACTGATTAACTGTGATCACAGAGTGTCAAAATAATAATCTGTAAACAGATGCGTCTTGAGTGCTACTTTGAATTGATTCACACTCGTACATTGTCGCACTGCAAGGGGTAGTTGGTTCCATGCCCTTGGAGCTGCACAAGAGAAGGATCGTTCGCCAATTTTAGTTCGGGAATTGGGCTGATTAAGTAGTAACTGGTCAGAAAACCGCAGACTGCGTGTCGGACAGTAGGGAGAGTGAAGTGCTGATAAGTATGTAGGTGCAAAACCATTGAGGCATTTAAAGATGAGAAGTAGGGTCTTTTAATGTGATGCGACACTTAACAGGAAGCTAGTGCAGCTCCAAGACCATGGGCGTGACATGGTCTCGTTTCGATCGAATTAGCATAACACGAACACAAGCATTTTGGACGCGTTGTAGTTTTTTCAACTACCGCCACTGTCCATTCAGGAGGCTGTTGCAACAGTCATTACGTGATATAACAAGGGCATGCACTAGCTGTTTTGTGTGTCCTTGATCTAGATAGCGACGAATGCGTCCAATGCTGTGAAGATGGTAGTATGCTGTTCTGGAAATGTTTGTCACATGTCGCTCAAGGGACATATTGCAATCGAATGTCACTCCCAAATTTCTGGCGTGCGTGTTGGGTGTCACGTTGGTGTTACCGATTCTTATATTTTCGGGAAGACGGTGTTGGTGTGTTGATTTGGGACGGATGATGAGGATCTCTGTTTTGTCGTCGTTCAGCTTCAGCATGTTGCTTTTCATGCACTGACGGATGCTGATGACACAGCGTTCCATTTTCCTGATGGCAATCTCGGGTGAAATGTTGTCGCTTAGGCTGAATTCTTGGAAAAGTTGAGTGTCGTCGGCGTATAGATGGTAAGTCATGCCATGAAGTTTAAGTATTGACGCAAGAGGGGTCATCTAAATCGTGAACAACAGTGGTCCGAGGACCGACCCTTGCGGGACACCACATGTCAGCTTGTGTGGTTTTGACTGCTCATCGGCAATCAACACTGTGAAGTGTCTGTGTTGTAAGTAGGCAGCGAACCATGACAAGCAACGATCCTTGACGCCGATGGTGTTACTCAATGTGTTTAGAAGAATGGCGTGATCAATCGTATCAAATTATGCGCTCAGATCGATTAACAACATAACCACACATTTGCGTTCGTCGATGGAATTACGCTGTCATGCATTTATAGTAGTGCTGTTTCGGTACTGCAGTTTTGCCGGTATGCTGATTGTAATGACATGTAGAGATCATTTTCACGCATATGTGCAATCAACCGGTCTGCCACAACTCTCTGAAGTAACTTTGACAGAAAGGACATGTTCGATATAGGTCGATAGCTTTTCAACGTTTCACTGTCAATACTTGACTTTTTTCAAAATGGGTGTGATGATAGCAGCTTTCATCTCATCGGGCATTCCATTCCGTCTATCAAACACTTGTTGATGATGTTCGTAATTGGTACTGTCATGACGGCGTGACACTGTTGTACGAAATGTGTAGGCATCGGATCAAGTTTGCATGTCTTGGACGGTGACTTACTTAATAGTTGTGTGATTTCCGCTCGTGTGACTGTCGCGAAGCTTGACAGCTGGCAGTCAGTGTCAGGGCGATTTGTGCACACAGTACAGTCGATAGCACAGGAGTGTGGCGTTTGTAGAGTGGCGCGAAGTAGTCTGCGAACTTGTTAGCGAGTGATTCAGCACATTCATAGTTCGGTAGTGCTATTGTTTTGCGCCGATGCAGAAACTTGTTTGCGATGTTGTAGAATTGCGCATGACTACGGATGTCCGACAACTTTCCTTTGTAGTAGGTCTTCTTTGCTTCAGCGCACATGGTGTTCACTTTATTTCGTTGACATGTAAACATATCGCGGTGTACAGTTAGTTGTGTCTTCCTGCACTGATGTTCCAGGCGCTTACGTTTGGCTTGAGCAGCTTTTATGTCCGCGTTGTACCATGGCTCATTTTTCTTTACTGTGATGTTGCACTTTCTTGCAGGAGCATGCTGATCAAGTATTGACAGCAGTGTATTGTTATAACAGGAAAAAGCTTCTGCTGCCGACGCGCAGGCTTGTTGAGTAATCAGATCGGAGCAAGCAATGTCGTGACTGATTTGCTGAGTGTTGACATTTTTCAACTTACGCACAGTAATCGTTCTCTTAGGCTGTACTGTATGTGTAGTTGGAACAGTAAAGATGACGGCGGAGTGGTCAGAATTTACCGATTCGTCACAGGGGATATCAGCAATAGGCAGCTTATCACGTCTCGTTATAATGGCATCGATGATGTGGCCTTTCTGTGAGTTGCTAGGGTAACATGTTGTTGGTGGTTTGTTGCGGAGAAAAGGTCGATGATCGGTTTTGTGTGTGCACTGCATTATCGAAGTGAAAGTTCAAGTCTCCAACCAGCAGTAGCTGGCCGGATGTAAGTGTGAGGTCTTCAAGAAGATCGGCAAACTCCCTCAGAAATACTGGAACGTTCGGCGACTTTGCTTTTGGTGGAGGTTTATATATCGTTACGATTCGCAATAGTTCGAGACCAACTTTGAATAAATAGTTGAGGTATTCCATGAAAGTGTAAGTGTTGTGCTTCGAAACAGTCATGATGGCAAGATACATGTTTTAAATTAGAGAACATTATATATGTATATAAATAAATATATATATATAAATATTATATATATATATAATACATATATATATATATATACTATATATCATATTATTTATATATATATATATATATATATATATATATATATATATATATATATATATATATATAATATGTGCATAAATAAAATAAGCTATATTATATATATATATATATATATATATATATATATATATATATATATATATATATATATACAATATCCGAATACATTTATTTGTCAATTTATAGTATAGTACCGCACACCGTGTTATGTGAACAGTTTAGGTCTACATTATTTCTAAGAAACCACCAACCGCCGCCCATGTCACAATTGTAATACGATGACTGAAATAGTTTCGTACACAAACTAAACAGTATACATTTCGTCTCAACTGCATTTGTCCGCAGTCGCCGATTATTCAAGACGCGTTATTGATTATTCCACCACTTATGTTGTCCCTGTGACGAAGGTAAGTGCACATGTCGTATTTCCCAACATTTACGTTGACGAATGTTTGTATTTGTGTGCATGATAACATTTGTTGGACATAGTAATTATATGTGTTGCATATGAATGAGCATTGTAACAATAATTTTCTTTGCTGATGACAAGTTTATATCGTGATGTTGGAAAATAATATATAATATCTATTATATATATATATATATATATATATATATATATATATATATATATATATATAAAAAACGAAACCGACCATTTTGGACCAATCTTCCGACTATTTTGGACCATATTGACATTTTGGACCCGGTGCTCGGGTCCAAAAAAGTCAAAGCCTTTCATAATTAGGAAAAACATGTTTGGTGTGTTTTAATCATATGTATACGTGGTATACTTCTCCGTAATGTTGAAAATAAGTCGTTTTCCTAAAAACGTTGTTTATTTTGACAGTAATGCAGAGTTAAATATTTTCGTTTTTTTGCATCCCAACCATTTTGGACCCGGTTTAAAACACCTCCAATTGCATTGTTTTGGCGTATATGTTAATCCCAACTTTTGTATGAAGTATCTTGTATTAACTGTCTATGTAGTGTTCAAGTTTAATAGTATTTCACGCAGAAATAAAAAAGTTAGCAATATGATATAAAATATATTTTTGGCTTCGGCATCGCTGTTGCAATGTACGTGACCTTGACCCTGGGCGTAGTTTCTCGCCACATTCTTTCACGGACGTCGGCGTTTTCATGGTGCGAATTTGTGTGTTTCCGAAGAGCGGCGATTCCTCGTTAAATATGTCAGCATTAGGGTCAGGTAAATATGATTTTTTATTAAAAATAAGAAAGCTTGATTTTTATTTGTTGTTGTACAGCGAGCTAGGCAGAGCGCGTGAATGAGCTAATCAGAGTCGAGCTTATATCGAGGCTTGGCTCTGCCACTGGCAACTCGCTGTAAGTGTAAACAGAACATTTATTTTGCTCTGTTCGTTTTTTACTTTAAGTATAACATACAGTGATGATTTAGTTAACTATCATACATGGGATTTACAAGCATCTTCAGGTATGTATAGTAATTCCTTATATACCAAAAAAAGGTTGAATAAATGGTGTAAACAGACAGACGATGTAACGTGAAGTTGTAGTATTTTGTCTGTACTGGGACCGAGTTGATATTGGCTTTTTATTGCTTGCAGTTGTATTGCTGCAAATGACACTGCCAGTCCCTTACGTAGTAAATTTTAACGTAAAATATTTTCTTTATGGGTTTATAGTTTAATGTCATTGAAAATACAGCCCATATTAAATCACATTGGCATTCTCTAATAATGTAGGCCAGACCTGGACTAAATAAAATTAAAATGTGATACTTGTCTTGTGTGCTTTACAATTTTTTTTCTAAATACCTAGAAACCCACATAATCTAATGTATATCTCACACTTTATAACTATGTTTATTTAAATATATTTCAGGTACAGATGTCATCAAAAGAGAGGAGTAGTCGCCCCCCAAAAAAAACTCATGACAATCGATATACAGGATCATTGGCCACCACTGGATCTGAACTGCAGTCACAAACAACACTGCCACGGAGCTCGTCAGCTCAGAAGCCCAGTGTTCTACAGCCTGAACCAGCCGTTGGTGATGAGCCACTGATTGGATATCGGTTATTTGACATTCATCCACTGGTGAAGTTTGTCGAACAGTTTCCGTGTCCCAAACATGTCAGCACAGTGTGTATGATGTAACAGAGTTTGGCGCAGTACTTTTTTACATGCAGGGCATGTGGTGCTATCATGAACTTGAAAAACACTTATGGTGAAAACATTAACTTGCATCTCAAGCAGGGTGCTGCCATGAAAGCAGGTTTCTGAGGCATTGACTAAAACAGTTGATGTCAGCTGAAAAGCAAGTAAAAGAAGCAGCCAAGACAGGTAGAAAGAGGAGGCAGGTTGTACAGGTACAAACATTAGCTGATGGTAGCTGTGAAACTGGAGCTTTCTAAGTGAAATAGCCTTGTCAGTAGATATGTAGTAAAAGATGTACCAAGGATTTGAACACTGTTTTCTCCATTTTTAGCCATGCATGTCAACATACGACAAGATATCTAGAAAGGTTGTTGACCGATGTTGATGAAAATTGACATAGTGTTGAAGCTACATAAGATAATTATTTTAAATATTTGTCTGATCTTGTTTCTTTTAGTTCAGATTAAAATATAATATATTGGCATCATACTATAAAAAATCAACTTATGCATTAAGTAATAACAACAAAATTGTGTTTTAAAAATACACTATTATATTTATCTTTGGTGGCCATTTTTTAGTCATGTGACTTGTCATAATTGGGTTATTCTATTTTTTGCTTCCGATATATCATTATGCTTCTTTATCACAAATTTGACATCTTTATGACTTATAACAAGAAAAATAGTTATACCTGACCTTAGGTCGTTTGAGTAGGCATTGTGCCATGTAGTATATGTACACATACTCACATAGAGTAGGACTTAATTCAAGGAGATAATTTTATAACCATTATCAAATTGTGTAAATTATATCTTAATCTGCATCGGAACAGCTTGACAGCTGAAGAAGAAGAATTCTGTTTAATTCGACTGGTATTTCAAACAATACACACATACCATGCATTCTTGTCAAACAACTCGGGAAAAAATCACAGAAAACATGGTAGTAGAGTATATAATTTATTTAGTCTGGAGAGTCCTAAAACCGTGCTAGTTACTACTGAGGAGCCACCTTTTTTAGAAACTTAATTTACAAAATCATCATCATCTGAAAAAATTCTTCCAGAAAGAAACAAAAAACATTATGAAGATGCCTTTGCACAGCACATGTTTTTGTTGTTTGCAGTGTTGCAAATAGTCATACTGTGTAAAGTTAATAGGTGGTGAAATTTCATGTATTTAAATTTTGCTACATTTAGTGATACTTTGTTGATTTTGAGCAATCATTTATCTTAAAAGTTCTTCGTTTATTAAAGAATCTAAATTTTGGTCATGTATATTATAACTGAACATGTTTAGTGTACTTGATATGGTTGTATCGTCAGCATAAATGAGAAAGCTAAGCATTTTATTGGCTTGTGCAAAATCATTGATGTATAATAGTAGTCCTATGATTAAACCTCGTGGTACACCTGTTGTTATTTATAGCATATTTGATTTGATGTTGTTAATTTTCATGTATTGTTTATGATTTCTGGTTAGCTGTTGAATAAGTTAAGATTTGTTCCATGTATACCATCATATTTCAGTTTATCAAGTAAAATAATATGATCAGTGGTAACGAAGGACTTGGAAAGATCTAAATAAACATTAATAGGTTTTTCATCTTTATCCAGTTGGGTTATTATTATATCTATTAATTTTAGTGCCACATATTGTGTTGAATGTTTCAGTCAGAAACTATACTGATGATCAAATCAAATATTTGTTCAAGTATTTTTGAAATAGCTGGTAGAAGTGGAATGGGTCTATAATCTTGTATCCAGGGATGGAGTGATTACAAAAAAAGTAACCGACTACGAATATGATTATTATGAAAATGCATGAATACGAGTATTCAGAAAACAAACTTACTCGAGTACGAGTACAATTACTTTAGAATGTATTCTTGATCACCGTAAAAGCGACCTTAAAGGAATCTCTTTGTTTTGTTCTTTTTCTGTTGTTATGTCACTATCTAGTGTTCTAACCGATTGCTGCTATCACTATCTGGTTGTGATTATCATTAATAATCAGACAACTTTCTCAGGTATTGAATGAATCATCTAATGTTAGATTGATAATTTACGTTTTCTGAATGTAGTACAAATATGATGCATTTAAGAATTTCACATGTCCCATTTTTAAATGTCAATGGCCTAGGTCCATTATAGCTACTTCCCATTACAGCTATATGTTTTCCCATTATAGCAACTGGTTAAGTTTAGCAGGCAAACTAGTCCCGTTACAGCTACTTATTTGATTACACAATTCAGGAGGGGACAGCAAGAAGGAGCATTAACTATTTTAGATTAATGTAAGATTTTTACATGAAATGTGTTAATGATGGACGCATTTTAAAGTCATAAGAATTATATATATATAAATGTAACTATCAGTTAATTGAAATGAAAAATATACCATAAAACACCTGTGCAAAACATATTTTTTAAATTACTTGTACAGAGTACAGAATAGCATTTATAAAAAAGTAGTGAAAGTCATGGTGGTGGGATGGCAGCATCATGTTTAGCAAACATGAACTGGAAGATGTGGGATGGTGTTTCCCCAATACTTTCCCGACCTTGGAATTCCATCCCTTGACATGGTTGTTTGCTCATTTCTGTAGACATTCCACATCTCCATGGAGATCTTTGTATCATCACCAAGCCGTGTCTCCACAAAGTATTTGTTAAAAGTTATCAGTTGTGGAAGTTTCTCATTGGGACACACTTTCATCAAAGACATCCACCTCTCAAGGACATCAACTGGATGGAGATGAAATAGTTAATGCTCCCTTATCTTGTTACATTGTGAAATGGAGAAATAAAAAAGTAGCTATAAAGGGACTAGTTCAACTGTCAAACTTAAGTAGTAGCTACAACGGGAATAAAATGTCACTATGATGAGAAGAAGCTATAATGGTAAAACACCTTACAGTTAAACATAAAAGACATGGATTTAGCAGCTAACTGCCCAGACCCAGTCAGGATTCTGGAGCTAGAAATCATGGCCAGTCATTCACACCATACTGACAGAGCAAACAGTACAGGTGGGGGGGCTGTGGCATGGCTTCTAAAGCTACTTGTTTTTGGTAAATTAGTTATACTCTTTATTATATCTTCTTCAATGTGCTTAAATGTTAAATTACCCATGAGTGCCTTTATATTTAATATAATTTGGTTTGGACATCACACCAGAAGATCTTGCCAACTTTTATTCCCACATGGGACATTTGGAAAAAAGTCAACATGGGAACTTGCAAGTGCCCCTTGGCATTAATGGCCATAACACAAGTGGGGAAACAACTCATGGACTTAGATGTATGCACAGGCAAGGAAGGAAAGGGAGGTTTGAGTTATAAAAATACATTGATTGAAAATACCTTTCTCGACCCAACAACTAGAAATTATCTTAATACATAATTATTATTTGCAATAAAAAAATACCATTAATATGTATGACAAGAAATATATCAATCAAATTTGAAAATATACATGTAATAAGTAAATAATATTATATAGCGGAATTCCAGCAGCATTTCAACTGAATACCCATGTCTCCCCATTTTTTTATTTGGAGACTGCATTATATATCACTACTTGGACTTCTCTTATTACTTTTTAATTTTACTAAGAAGCTACTGTTACACTTCATATGATTTAAATATGACAAGAAGGGGATTGTGCTTTGCATTGTAATCATTGTACTGATGGTCATACAAAACAAAATAATATCACAGTTTGCCGATACTGAACACATTCATAAAAAACTGAAGTTTTGCTTACCCTTTCATTGTATCAAATCAGCATTGATGAAATTTATGGATGAGAAAGTGATGCACAGAAGTCTATATGAAAAGGTCAGAAAGAAGGTGATGAATGAACAGCGGAAGACACAAATGAATACCTGCAGAGCTTTGTACAATAAATGAATATGTGTTTTTATATGTGCAGAAAGTACTGTTGGTTGTTTTAATGTACATTTACACTGGATAGGTATAGCTGTAGCAAACTATTTTACAACTAAACACGTTTTTCACTTTTATAACTGTTGATGTTGTATAATCATTGTGCAAAGATCCATGTGGGTACTGGTTTCTGGAAATTCTGTCATACAGAACCATGATGCTGTTTCACCAACAATTTTTGAAATCTTTGAGCAACATATCAACAACAGAACCACTTATTTCATCACTGGCATGCAAGCAAAGTGTAAAATGAATATTTTTTGTGAAATACAATATTCCTAAGACTATATTTATTTCATATGACATACGCCTTCTGCCTCATCATGTTCAAAATCATCATTGTGCAACAAAATGCAAAGTATTCAATGTATAAACAGTAAACACCATGGGCTGTTTGTTAACATTCCTGTGGTGATCAATGTGAACAGTTGTCTTGAATGTCATCTGATACAATTTAAACTTTGCAGTTGTTTAAATAATTTTCATGAATTATGGTGCATGGCCGGAAGTCACATTTTTGCATTTGCTATGAAAATGTGTCTCAAAACGCTGTATGCGTTGTTTAATTTGAGATATATAACATTTTAACTAGTGACATGGAATCCTGAGGTGGTCAGTGGGCCCTGACTTGTCTATTATAATGATATTAGATAATACATTTATATTGTATTATGTTATATGGATTATGTGGATTGTGTAAATATGTATGTATATATATATTATATATGTTTGGCTGAATACAAAGCTCTTTTACAAACCTATACCTGCTTTGTTACCTATAGCAAATGAGTGACGATTCCTTAGACACAAATTCCTTGTCAAACTTTTAAATAACTTTGTAACAAGTTTGTAAATGTTCATTTCCATACAACATCATATGTTTCTGACTATATTTAATATGATATACATCCGTACAATCATGGTGAGGCACAAAGCGATATGTGGCAGAAACCAAATTCTTAACTATCATTTATGACTATTTTATTGGATTTATAATCACCCAGTCATACAAAGAAAGGTCACTACTACTATCAGAACTTTATTAACTTTGAGGGATCAATCAAAGAAATTAGGACAATACACTGGAGAAAGGTAGACACACATTTTGATTTTCTAGCAGCCATCATTACTCATTCCCTTAAAGCAACACAGTTCACAACATACAATGTACCCAGCCGCAGGCAAAACAAAATTGTTTGTTTTAAGACAAGTCACTGTCAGATGTAGACGTAAGGCCTAGTAAGGGCTCGTTAATGATATGATTTGATCAGTTTTAGATTGTTGAGGAAAATAAGCAAGACACATCAATTCAATGGTAGCAAATTCTTCTACAAATATATAGGTAGCTCTGAAAAGAGCTGTTTTGTTTCTGCACCGACTAGTACAAAGATTACCGCCGACGGGGTGTGGGCGATAAAACAGCTCAGTCCTCGCTTTAATGACAAACAAACCCCATGTATGAAACATTTTTCACTCCTCTGCGTCATAGTTGTGGCCCAGTTGGGCGATGCTTCATAACGGATTTCACTCCGTCAGTATGAAATCGATACATATTGAAACAGACTTGGAACTGAGCGAAATCACGCAATATTTTCGTACTTCTGAAGTCTGTCCGACATTATTGCACTCGTCCAGCTGTAATCTCATTGGCTGTTTCGCGTGTCCCAAAATAGTCGGTTTAGTAAATACGGAGTGCCAAAATGGTATGAATTTTGCATACTCGTTTGACGTTGACTTTTTTGGAACCACCATTTTGGACCACAAAAAGTATATTTGTAATAAAAGTACACATTTGTCTTTTACACACATGACAACTTAAAGCTAAGCACTCTTATATGTGTTTTATTAGTTTAGTTAAAAAAAACATTATTATATTCCGTATTTCATTTGGGTCCAAAATAGTTGGAATTTTGGTATATGTCCAAAATGGTTGGTTTTGTAAATATTTATATATATATATATATATATATATATATATATATATATATATATATATATATATATATATATATATATATATATATATGACGTGTTCTAACGAAATGAGTCGTATGTCAGCGAACTTGATTTCGAGAAAACACCGCATAAACATGCAACGATGAATTTCGACGATTTTGACTTTTTGTCACCAAAATATACTTTGGTATCTTTTTTGTCAATTAGCTATGCTTATTTCTCGTTTATATTATTATATAGTACATTTATAGCATTTTTAGACACACTACATAACATTTCACGCATGAATTTCGTAAAACAGAACCGATAAATCGCACTAGTTCAAGTCGCATTCTTTGGGGTTTCCCTCAACGCATGGCGGACTTATTTGGTACTACAGGAAAGCCCTGGACGCCCTCTTTCGGATTCTAGTAGTAGAAATCCCCACTGACGTCAGTGTAAGCCAATAGCAGCGCTTAATGCGAGAGGCCTATCTGTGAATAAACGTCACTAGACGCCGTGAGGAGCTGACAGCGGGCCCCTGATTGGCTTAGAGCTGTTCGTCCAGGCGCAGTGCGCTCTCGCTAGCCGTAAACAACGTGGAATTGATCGGGTCGCTGCTACAAAACATTGCTAAATACTCGGATTATGTTATAATAATTTCAGTAAACAGTTAGCATTATATATCGTCGACAGCGAACATGCCTTGGGAGTTTATTTCGAATGCATCAAATGGAGTAATAGAAGCAAAACGGCCGATTTTAGATCGACAATGTACTCGACTGTGTGTTTATGTGACCGGGAACTTCAAATGCGTTTTTCTCCGTTTGAAACTTTCTACCCTAGGCATGTTCAGCGTCCAATAACTTTGGCTGTGTGTGAGATATGTCCATTTTTACACCGTTGGAAAGATTAATACATCTTCTTTCCAACGGTGTGACTAACTCAATTTTTTTTTTTTGACATACGACTTATTTCGTCAGAACACGTCACATATATATATATATATATATATATAATTATATATATATAATATGTATTACATAATATATATATATATATATATTTTTTATTTAGATATTTTGTATATATGTATATATATATATATATATATATATTTAATATATATGTATATATATATATATATATATAATATATATATATATATATATATATATATTTATTTATTTATTCTCACTCTTGCTATGTACTGTATGTTTTCTCTCCAAGTGTCCCTGTATCTACCGCTCTTCTAGCGATGTGCTTCTCGGCACTCTCCCATACCACTTCACGAGTGTATCTGTTATTATGTTGAATAGTGTTACTCTCGTTGTTCCTCAAATATGTGTGTTTCTGATCTTCACGTCCACATCAGCATCTTCATCGCATTCGTCTTTTACCTTGCATTTTTAAATTGAACAAAATATTAATATAATATAATACAATTATTTAATATATTATAAAATATATATATATATATATATATATATATATATATATATATATATATATATATATATATATATATATTTAAACACACACTGTTATTTACTTTTATTAACTGTCTTTATCTCTTCCTGGAAATGTCTCCCATGAACATGGCCGACTGTGTCTGGTTGTTGACGTGTGTCTCATAAAAACCGTGTCAACATTTCGCCGTTGGTCGACATCTCTTCGTCGACTCACTGCATTTGAAACATGCCTCGAATCCCGTGTATTCCCTTGTCCACTACCACGGTGAAGATTTCCCTGGACGCCGGACGTTTTTCACAAGTTCCTTACTGAATTCAAGTTTAGTGAGGAATTCGATGAACCGGAAAAGTTTTAATCTTCCTTCAGTTTTGGGAGACAGGTTACGATTTGGATAAGTTTCAACTAGGAATCTTGGCTATAATTTTCTGATAAGCTTTTAAACCTAAAATGTCTGAGTTTATCCATTGTTTCTGTGTGTATACCAATCCAAGTTCGACACTCTTTTAAAGGCAATGCAATTAAACTGTTCGTTTAAAATAAATGCATAATTGGTTCAATGGAAGATATCCGGGTTTTTCGGATTATTTTGTCATTTTATAGGTTATTCATTGATAGTGGTGTATGTGTGACCACCCCTTCAGTAATTTGTTGAAAAATACAATTAAGGCTGAAAACGGTTAAGTATTACAACCAATGATTTCACAGGCAATATTGTAGGATTTGCAATGTTATCCACCAAACTAACCACCGTATATATTACCGTCGATTGCGTGGCTCTAGATTATGTTGTTCTTAAAATATGGATAAATGGCTTAGCCGGACGCTATTTAAAAAAAAGATCATATCCACAACCGTGAAGCAGCGACACCCATATCATATAACATATTATGTTAGGTCAATTGTTGCGACACCGCGAACCAGTAAATCAAGAGCCCTAGGAGAAGAGATCGTCCATGCATGACTTACGTGAACAACAAAGATATGGACACCAGCCACAGTGGGATTAGTCTGGCTGTCAGCATGTCAACTAGAGAACAGTTCAAGCAACTCCTCTAACTATCGCGCTTATTTATTGATGCATTTGTTTAATATAATAATTTTAAAGAAGTAATTTATAATTTTCTAAGACATTATATGTACATAATATATATATATATATATATATTTTATATATTATATATATATATATTTTTATATATATATATATATTATCATATATATATATACATATATTATATATATATATATATATATATATATATATATATATATATATATATATATATATATATACCATATATATATATATATATATATATATATGGATATATACTAATATATATATACATATATATATATATATATATATATATATATATATATATATGCACTGCGTGACTCAAACACCAGAACATATCCACATTTGTCACGACATGTATCTGCATGTTGAATGTACTAACCGGGTGATATATTTAAAGCAAGTATGCATTACTGTTTCGACGTGTACATGACTTATGCCGGTATATTAAAAGTAAACTCCGATATAGCGTGGTATTCAATTTTAGCGAATACTCGATGCGCCTTACGCTTTATTACCCGATAGATCTGATAAATCGAACAACTTTGAGCAACCTTCACGCATTACTGTAGTATACGGCTGGATGTACCCAGATGGTGTTTGATTGAACAGGTGTGTCAGGAAGTAAAGTGTAAAGCGCTGTGAGCAATCCTGAGGATTGGATACTGCGCTATATAAGAACTTACCTTTAACCTTTACAAATAAATGCAGTATTATAAGTGTAATATTCTATACAAACACAAATATGTTAGTGTGACGTGTTCGAAATGCCTCACATGCTGCATATGGTAACCTACACATATACACACGCTCACAAACACCCACATGTAATTACATATATTAAAGTGAAACATTATATTATATTTGGTTCGAGACGATGACAGTGATATTATCAACCAATGTTAGCTCTCATTATTTATTACACTATTTAAAAAAGTCACAGACTCTATTGGAATCAAGGCATGAAACAACATACTTCGTGTTACGTTAACACGTTGGAATCAATGTATGTAACAACATACTTCGTGTTACGTTAACACGTTGGAATCAATGTATGTAACAACATACTTCGTGATACGTTAACACGTTGGAATCAATGTATGAAACAACATACTTCTTGTTACGTCAACACGTAGCTACTTTGATTTATATCGTTACTTAATATAATTTATATCGATCAGTGATTTCGGTCTGACAAAAGAAATCCACGCCTCCCTAAAACGTGTTCCCAAATATTTCGTCAGTGTTGCTATGCTTCCGGTTCTATGTAAGAGTGGCGCCACACGGTGGACTGGAGAGCAGTTAACGTGCCTTTGCTGTACCCATGTAGCACAGTGTACAGATGGAAGAGGTATCGCATGAAACCACATTGCAAGCAACATCGTTCCGCCTTCACCTTGCTCAATCACATCGTTGCACATTGTATATGCGCCTTAACACATGACTTTACTACCACAAAGCTTGGACTAAAACATATTATCTTCCCCAGTTTCGGGGACAAGCGGGATAACCTCACAAACATTTCGCATCAATTTAGCATCTTTGGAGTTTATATCTCGAGAGTATAACAATTATATTATCCAGAAAGTCTAACTCCAATGATTTAATATATAATTTTTATTACACATGAGAAACATCACTTATTATAGATTATGTCATGGTTAGCGAATATTCGCTATGGATTCCCTTTAACAAAACATTATTTATCAACTAGTTTAGAGGTGCGATATTCGGATGAATCGTAGTTAAAATAATGATCGAATTTACACTACGATGCATCCGAATATCGCACCTCTAAACTTGTGCGAACCTGTCGAAGGCTTTGGTCCATCTCGTCGTCTGTCAAAATGTTCCTTGGTGTGAAGAAGATCGGACAACAATTGAGGCGAATAGTTGGAGTAATCGGAAAACCAAATGCAATGATAATACAGCTGGACGAGTGCAATAATGTCGGACAGACTTCAGAAGTACGAAAATATTGCGTGATTTCGCTCACTTCATAGTCTATTTCAATTTGTATCGATAACATACTGACATAGTGAAATCCGTTATGAAACATCGCCCACCTGGACCACAACTATGACGCAGAGGAGTGAAACATGTTTCATACATAGGGTATGTTTGTCATTAAAGCGAGGACTGAGCTGTTTTATAGTCCACACCCCATCGGCGGTAATCTTTGACTTTGTATTAGTCGGTGCAGAAACAAAACAGCTCTTTTCAGAGCTACCCATATATTCGTAGAAGAATTTGCTACCATTGAATTGATGTGTCTTGCTTATTTTCCTCAACAATCTAAAACTGATCAAATCATATCATTAACGGGCTCTTACTAGGGCTAGGCCTTACGTCTACATCTGACAGTGACTTAAAACAAACAATGTTGTTTTGCCTGCGGCTGGGTACATTGTATGTTATGAACAGTGTTGCTTTAAGGGAATGAGGAATGATGGCTGCGAGAATATCAAAATGTGTGTCTACCTTTCTCCAGTGTATTTTCCTAATTTCTTTTATTGATCCCTCAAATTTAATAAATTTCTGATAGTAACAGTGAACTTTCTTTGTATGACTGGGTGGTTATAAATCCAATAAAACAGTCATAAATGTATAGTTAAGAATTTGGTTTCTGCCACATATCGCTTTCTGCCTCACCATGATTGTACGGATGTATATCATATTAAATATAGTCAGAAACATACGATATTGTATGCAAATGAACATTTATAAACTTGTTACAAAGTTATTTAAAAATATGACAAGGAATTTGTTTCTAAGGAATCGCGACTCATTTGATGTAGGTAACAAAACAGGTATTGGCTTGTAAAGGAGCTTTGTATTCAGCTAAACACATAATATATATATATATTATATTATATATATATATATATATATATATATATATATATATATATATATATATATATATATATATTAAAAGTATTATAAAATGTATGACAAGAAATTTGTTTCTAAGGAATCGTGACTCATTTGATGTAACAAAGCAGGTATAGGTTTGTAAAAGGGCTTTGTATTCAGCCAAACATATATAATATATATATATATACATATTTACACAATCCACATAATCCATATAACATAATACAATGTAAATGTATTATCTAATATCATTATAATACACAAGTCAGGGCCCACTGACCACCTCAGGATTCCATGTCACTAGTTAAAATGTTATACGTCTCAAATTAAACAATGCATACAGCGTTTTGAGACACATTTTCATAGCAAATGCAAAAATGTGACTTCCGGTCATGCGCCATAGTTCATGAAAATTATTTAAACAAACGCAACGTATAAATTGTACCAGATGACATTCAAAACAACTGTTAACAGGAACGTTAACAAACAGCCCATGGTCTTTATTGTTTATACATTGAATACTTTGCATTTTGTCGCACAATGATGACTTTGAACATGATGAGGCAGAAAGCGTATGTCACATAAAATAAATATAGTCTTAGGAATATTGTATTTCACGAAATATATTCCTTTTACACTTTGCTTGCATGCCAGTGATGAAATAAGTGGTTCTGATGTCGATATGTTGTTCAAAGATTTCAAAATTTGTTGGTGTAAGCAGCATATCATGGTTCTGTATGGCAGAATTTCCAGAAACCAGTACCCACATGGATCTTTGCACAATGATTATACAACATAAGCAGTTATAAAAGTGAAAAACGTGTTTAGCTACGGCTATACCTATTCAGTGTAAATGTACATTAAAACAACCAACAGTACTTTTTACACATATAAAAATACATATTAATTTATTGTACAAAACTCTGCTGGTATTCATTTGTGTCTTCCGCTGTTCATTCATATCCTTCTTACTGACCTTTTCATATAGACTTCTATGCATCACGTTCACATCCATAAATTTCAGCAATGCTGGTTTGATACAATAAAAGGGTAAGTAAAACCTCAGGTTTTTTATGAAGATGTTCTCTATAAGCAAATTGTGGTAATATTATTTTGTTTTGTATGACCATCAGTACAATTATTACAATACAAAGCACAATACCCTTCTTGTCATATTTAAATCACATTAAGTGTAACAGTAGCTTCTGAGTAAAATTTAAAAGTAATAAGAGAAGTCCAAATAGTGATATATAATGCAGTCTACTAATATATAATAAAAATGAGACATGGGGGGTATTCAGGTGAAATGCTGGTGGAATTCCACTATATAATATTATTTACTTGTTACATGTATATTTTCAAATGTGATTGATATATTTCTTGTCATACATATTAATGGTAAAACAGTTATTGCAATTAATAATTATGTATTAAGAGAATGTCTAGTTGTTGGGTCGATAAAGGACCACAATGGAAATAAGTGCGTGCACTTTTTGTGTTATCCGAATATTTAAATGTACCTTGTATTTATATATTATGCATATGTGTACAATGTTTTACATTTTATATTAAATAAATAAATAAATAAATAAATAAATAGATAAATAGATAAATAGATAAATAGATAAATAGATAAATAGATAGATAGATAGAATAGATAGATAGATAGATAGATAGAATACAGATAGACAGACAGACAGACAGACAGACAGACAGACAGACAGACAGACAGACAGACAGACAGACAGACAGACAGACAGACAGACAGACAGACAGACAGACAGACAGACAGACAGACAGACAGACAGACAGACAGACAGAACAGACAGACAGACAGACAGACAGACAGACAGACAGACAGACAGACAGACAGACAGACAGACAGACAGACAGACAGACAGACAGACAGACAGACAGACAGACAGACAGACAGACAGACAGACAGACAGACAGACAGACAGACAGACAGACCGACAGACCGACAGACCGACCGACCGACCGACCGACGACCGACGACCGACCGACCGACCGACGCGCGACCGAGCCGACCGACCGACCGACCGACCGACCGACCGACCGACCGACGACCGACCGACCGACCGACCGACCGACCGACCGACACGACCGACCGGACCGACCGACCGAACCGAGCCGACGACCGACCGACCGACCGACGACCGACCGACCGACCGACCGACCGACCGACCGACCGACCGACCGACCGACCGACCGACCGACCGACCGACCGACCGACCGACCGACCGACCGACGACGACCGACCGACCGACCGACCGACCGACCGACCGACCGACCGACCGACCGACCGACCGACCGACCGACCGACCGACCGACCGACCGACCGACCGACCGACCGACCGACCGACCGACCGACCGACCGACCGACCGACCGACCGACCGACCGACCGACCGACCGACCGACCGACCGACCGACCGACCGACCGACCGACCGACCGACCGACCGACCGACCGACCGACCGACCGACCGACCGACCGACCGACCGACCGACCGACCGACCGACCGACCGACCGACCGACCGACCGACCGACCGACCGACCGACCGACCGACCGACCGACCGAACCGACCGACCGACCGACCGACCGACCGACCGACCGACCGACCGACCGACCGACCGACCGACCGACCGGACCGACCGACCGACCGACCGACCGACCGACCGACCGACCGACCGACCGACCGACCGACCGACCGACCGACCGACCGACCGACCGACCGACCGACCGACCGACCGACCGACCGACCGACCGACCGACCGACCGACCGACCGACCGACCGACCGACCGACCGACCGAAATTATATTATATATAAAGGCACTCGTGGACATACATAAATTATTGTTTAAATAAAATAGCAGACGGTAATTTCACATTAAAGCACATTGAAGAAGATATCATAAAGAGTATAATTAATTTACCCAAAACAAGTAGCTTTAGAAGCCATTTCACAGCCCGCCCCACCTGTACTGTTTGCTCTGTCAGTATAGTGTGAAAGACTGACCATGATTTCTAGCTCCAGAATCCTGACTGGGATTGGGCAGTTAGCTACTAAATCCATGTCTTTTATGTTTAAGTGTAAACTGTAAAGTGTTTTACCATTCTAACTTCTTCTCGTTATAGCGACTTTTTATTCCCGTTGTAGCTACTAATTAAGTTTGACAGTTGAACTAGTCATTTTATAGCTACTTTTCTATTTCTCCATTTCACAATGTAACAAGATAAGGGAGCATTAACTATTTCATCTTCATCTAGTTGATGTCCATGAGAGGTGGATGGCTTTGATGAAAGTGTGTCCCACTGAGAAACTTCCACAACTGATAACTTTTAACAAATACTTTGTGGAGACACGGCTTGGTGACGATTCCAAGATCTCCATTGACATGTGGAATGTCTACACAAATGAGCAAACAACCATGTCAAGGGGTGGAATTCCAAGGTCGCGAAAGTGTTGGGGAAACACCATCCCATATCTTCCAGTTCATGTTTGCTAAACATGATGTTGCCATCCCACCACCATGACTTTCACTAGTTTTTTTTATAAATGTTATTCTATACTCTATACAATTAATTTAAAAAAATGTGTTTTGAACAGGTGTTTTATGGTATATTTTTCATTTCAGTTACCGATATCTGATAATTACATTTATATATAGTTCTTATGGACCTAGGCCACTGACATTTAAAAAGGGGACATGTGGAATTCTTAAATGCATCATATTAGTATTACATTCAGAAAACGTAAATTATCAATCCAACATTAGATGATCCAAGATTATAGGCCCATTCCATTTCTACCAGCTATTTCAAAAATATTTGAACAAATATTTGATCAATTATCATCTTATTTAATGAATCTAGGCTTTTGTTTGATCATCAGTATAGTTTATGACTGAAACATTCAACACAATATGTGGCACTGAAATTAATAGATAGAATAATAACCCAACTGGATAAAGATGAAAAACTTATTAATGTTTATTTAGATCTTTCCAAGTCCTTCGTTACCATTGATCATATTATTTTACTTGATAAATTGAAATATTATGGTGTACATGCAACAAATCTTAACTTATTCAGCAGCTAACCAGAAATCATAAACAATACATGAAAATTAACAACATCAATTCAAATATGCTATCAGTAACAACAGGTGTACCACAATGTTTAATCATAGGACTACTATTATAGATCAATGATTTTGCACAATCCAGTAAAATGCTTAGCTTTCTCATTGATGCTGATGATACAACCATATCAAGTACACTAAACATGTTCAGTTATAATATACATGACCACAATTTAGATTCTTTAATAAACAAAGAACCTTTAAGATAAATGAATGCTCAAAATCAACAAAGTATCACTAAATGTAGCAAATTCTAAATACATGAAATTTCACCACATATCAATTTTACCCAGTATGACTATTTGCAATACTGCAAACAAAAAAAAACATGTGCGGTGCAAAGGCATCTTCATCATGGTGTTTGTTTGTTTCTGGAAGAATTTGTTTCAGATGAGGATGATTTTGTAAATTAAGTTTCTAAAAACGGTGGCTCCTCAGTAGTAACTAGCACGGTTTTAGGACTCTCCAGACCCTACGCTGTATCATAAATTATGTACTCTACTACCATCTTTGCTGTGATTTTTTTTATTGTTCCCGAGTTTTTTGACAAGAATGCATGGTATGTGTGTATTGTTTGAAATACCGGTCGAATAAAACAGAATTCTTCTTCAGCTGTCAAGCTGTTCTGATGCAGATTAAGATATAATTTACATAATTTGATAGTGGTTATACAAATAACTCCTTGAATTAAGTCCAACTTTATTTGAGTATGTGTACATATACTACATGGCACAATGCCGACTCAAACGACCTGAGGTCAGGTATAACAGTATGATTCTTGTTATAAGTCATAAAGATGTCACATTTGTGACAAAGAAGCATAATGATATATCGGAAGTAAACAATAGAATAACCCAATTATGACAAGTCACATGACCAACAAATTGCCACCAAAGATAAATATAATAGTGTATTTTTTAAACACAATTTCGTTGTTATTACTGAATGTAATAAGATGTTTTGATAGTATGATGCCAATATATTATATTTTAATCTGAACTAAAAGAAACAAGATCAGACAAATATTAAAAAATATATTTTATGTAGCTTCAACACTATGCCAATTTTCATCAACATCAGTCAACAGCCTTTCTAGATACCTTGTCATATGTTGACATGCACGGCTAAAATGGAGAAAACTGTTTTTAAATCCTTGGTACTTATTTTACTACATATCTACTGACAAGGAAATTTCACTTAAAAAGCTCCAGTTTCACAGCTACCTACAGCTAGTGCTTATACCAGCCTGTACAACCTGCCTCTTTCTTCCTGTCTTGGCTGCTTCTGTTACTTGCTTTTCAGCTGACCTCGACTCTTTTTAGTCAATGCCACAGAAACCTGCTTTCATGGCAGCACCCTGCTTGAGATGCAAGTTAATGTATTCATCATAAGTGTTTTTCAAGTTCATGATAGCACCACATGCCCTGCATGTAAAAATGTACTGTAGTTGCAAGCCCTGCGCCAAACTCTCTTACATCATACCCACTGTGCTGACATGTGGGACACGGAAACTGTTCGACAAACTTCACCAGTGGTCGAATGTCAAATAACCGATATCCACTCAGTGGCTCATCACCAACGGCTGGTTCAGGCTGTAGAACACCGGGCTTCTGAGCTGAAAACCTCCGTGGCAGTGTTGTTTGTGACTGCAGTTCAG
>JAODUO010002376.1:0-7500 GCA_025642075.2 Ridgeia piscesae
TCCCTTTTTTTTGGAACACAATTTTTGTGTGAAAACCCCTTAGAATAATGTTTAACCCTAAAAAATATACATAATGCAATGTTCAATAAATTACCTGTAGCGTAAATTATGAAAACATATTGCATTAGTGCCGCCCTGCACCAAAATCGCAAGTAATTGAGTACACGTGTTTTTATATAAGAAATAGCAGAAAAGTAATTATTAGTAATTATGAATTATTGCTGTAGATAAACTAAACAGGGGTTGAGGAAACTGTCATTAAGATAATTTTATAGTTGGTTGTCTTGAACACTGTCAAAGGCATCATAATAAACACATGTGCATACTACAGTAACGGTAACACCAACATTAGAATAACATTACAGGTAATAAATATCACAAATCTCAACAACAACAACATAATTAATACATTAAATTCCCTTAGAATCTACAAATGATTACAATCTCATATTAGATAACACTACTAATATATGCAATTTACAGAGTTATCTAAAATAAAATATAAATTACTAGAAACATTATATAATTGTAGGGCTTATAAAACTAGAGTTTTCTTCAGTGAGGTTGTAGTCTTTCAGACGTAAACGTAATAATACGAATAAATTCATCAATAATGTAAGTTAATTGGTAGTGTTAGTGATGTGTGATAAGTGGAGTGTAGTAGTGAATGTAGTGGTATAGTGGCAGGTTAGTGTATGTAATGTAGTGATATGAATTGCATGAGTATCAATGGCGAATGCTAATTGTATGTATGTAATGTGGCAGTGTAGTACGTCATAATCTAATTATGGCATAATTGCATATATGTGGCTTACAGTGCGTATGCGTATGGCATTAGAACAGTTTGTTTTATGATATTTCAAATGCTACACATGTAATTTGATAGCATTTAAAGTTTTAAGACTTCATGAGGGATTATTTACTCCTAAGTGTTGCACGGGAAAAGAACTGGTAATAGTTTGGTTTGCTATTGCTTGAGGAAAAGTAATTGTTGATGTATTGGGGTATAGTTGGAGATGTTCAACGTTCCCGGTATTATTTTGTGAGAGAAAGCTTTTCTTCCCTTTAACGGTGAAGCTTTCTCAGTTTTATAGTTTCATATATTTTTGACAATCCTGGGTTCGTATTATAGTCGCCCCAAGGATCTGGCCGCCGTCCTGGACTGTCCTAGTTGACGCATTTTTTCTGCATGTTCATGCTCCAGACTGGTTTATGTTACTAGCGGTTTGTTTTCGTGTCTGGGTCCGCGATTTTCGTCGTCAAATTGGCCGGTTGTTGGCCCTAGTGGGTATCGTTGAACCAGACTTGTCTTCGGGTCTTTCAGTTGCTGTGCCAACCATTTGAGTTTATGTATTTGATCGTTTTCACAACTGGTTCTAGAAATATATTACGGATGACAGGCACTCCAACGATCACAAGCAATTATGTAAAGTTTCCCCAAAAACTTGTGAGAGCTTTCCTCGAGGCAGATGATGATGTTCAGGATTAGCGTGATGTTTCATCTTTAAAATATCAATCAAGTGTGGTGCACGAAATATTGACGATATGGTCTGGTTAGGATTATTAATAAGACTAACCCTACTAACCATAACTTACTAACCATACTCATAATCCTAACCTTAACCGGGACCGTGATATTTGCAATATTTAGTGCACAATACATGTTAGGTATATTTTGAGGTGAAACGTAACATGCCAATCATTGACATCAGTGCGAACGACCTTTGTAAACAGTTAGGCGTTCAGGGATTTGATTTGTATTCTCCAACTTGTAATTGCCAAGACAACTCGTGAGTTCATTTCACCGTTTCAGTCTCTACAATGATTACGCACGTCTTCAGTTCATACGTTTCCGGTTGTCCTGATGTCCGCGACATTGTCGAATGTAAATAGCCTAAGTTATAGCTAATGACGCACGCAATGATGCTGATGGGCAGGTAATGTTGATGCAGTTGTAGTCGTCCTGAGCCGTCCCTCGAGTGAAGACTCGAAGTGCCGAGTAGATGAGAGAAACCTTTATAAACGACGTTCCTGCAATGGCAGAAGGCATGTTATTGTATTCTCTTCGTAGATAATTTTGTTTTGCATTTCGGAGAATGAATATGGGCTGTATATAGTGTGTCGTGCTTTTTATTGCCCAAAAATTCGCATTCCCTTCATTTTCAATGGTTTATTCCTACTGGCTATGGCAAACGTGGTTTAATTATTTCAGTACTTCGGCCAACCTTTCCGCTTGTGTGATTGGTCGAAACGATAGTCTTTTCTGGTACGCTATATTTGAGGATGTTCTTTTTAAATGCCATATCCTGAGAATTTGTTTTATTTCCCCGTGTCTGCACAGAGCTGTGCACATTCTTAGAATACTTGACATTATGCATGTTTCGAAGATATAACATTGGCTCTGTCCTTTTGTGTTTTTCCTGCGCGAAAGATCCTATGTTCTTCATTTTCAGCTGTGATATCGCCCACGTGTGGTTTCAGATTCTCATTCGACGCTAACGTCAATTGTTTGCAGTTGTATGTCTTATACATAGTTTGCCGTTGTATGTCTTATGTCTTATTCATACAATGCGTTGACTGCCTGTACCCTTCTGTATTTTGGGGTTCTTGTGCTTTACTTTATCGAGTGCTGATGACGCCTTAGCATACTTCTAGCACGGTTGGTTTTGTTGTCTTTCATCTTTTCTTAAGGTAATTTACAGAAAGTATTCCAGAAATAGTAGCCCCTGTCGGAATGATTAGATTTCATCGTAAGCTAATTTCAGGATGTTCCCTTACAGTGCAATGTGTGCATGCAATACACCGACGACATCGATGTCAACACATTCGTTTTCCTGGTTTGCTGGTAACTACTCTGACTGATGTTGTGTTTTATCGGAGGGCATTTTTAGAACTTTCTTTCCGCAAATGGTAGGGATGACAACACGCTAAATATGCAGATAAATATCCACGAAGTCTTTCCTGCAGACGCTAGTTTCCACATGCCAGTAACAGCCATATATGCGTTTATGGATTACACCCCAAAACACAAAAATACACAAACCATAACATATTTAAATACAATTCTGATTTGTTGCATAACAACCATGCAACATATTGATATTAACGATAGCAAGGTGATTAAAGAATTGTAATTCTGTGGGCAATTGCCAATTTGGTATTCGTTTTGTTTTAGGCATACTATTATGAATGATGATTGCTTTTACTTGCAGGATATTTATAGATCTCTCATTAGGAACGCAGCATGGATGTCAGCATGAGTGCCACGAAATATACTGACAATGGACATCATCGAGGTAGAACGTCAAGGTTTCAAAGTCAGTATGTGAGCGTCAGAACAAACCGTTTATGTGTAACCCTTTTTCAGAACTTTCTCTTGTAGCACATTTTCATGCGGAAGTATACATAAAATTGTACATGTTATCTGCTGTCAAAACAGAAAATAGGACATAATTCTGATTTGAGATAGCGTTTATTTGTTTATTAGATGCTGCAATTACAGAGTTTTAATCTACACCAAATTCGTCATAATATTTTATGACATTGCAATCACATAAACCATTCATTGAAAGTGTTTTGTTTAGATGAATATGACATTGCATGAAAACGCTTTCTTTCTTTCAAAAACATCCTCCTTGTTCGTCGTCTTCATCTTCTAGTTCTTCATCTTGTTCTTCTTCTATTGATGATTCCCCTCCTATTCCCTCTCCTTTCTCAGCTTCTTCTTCTTCCATTTTATGTTTTCTAGTCGTTTTCCTCCATCATCCACTGCTTCCCTTTGTCTTCAAATGGCCTTTCATTTCCGTCTTCCTGTCTTTCTTCCTATCTTTCTGTTTCCCTTTCTTGTTCAATATTCTCCCTCCCTCGCTCTCTATCGCTCGCTCGCTCGCTCGTCGCTCTTTTCTCCATACTCCCCATCGTTGGCTAGCCATTCCTATTCCTCTTTCTCTTGTTTCCTTCTCTTGGCTTTTCTTCCTGTTTTCGTTCTTTCTCTCGTTTTCACTCTGTTGTTTCTCTCGTTCTTCCTCTCCTTCTCCTACTCCTTGTTCTATCCTTCCTCTCTTTACTTTCCCCCACTACTTCATGTCTTCTACTCTTTTTCCCATTTTTTTCATCACCTTATTTTCTTGTTCATATATTATATATTTCTTCCCCTCTTTCGTCATTCTTCCTAACGTCCTCCCAATCATTCCCATTCAATTTCGCATTCGTCGTGGTCTTATTTCCCAATCCTTCCTCTTGTTATCCACTCCTGCCATTCCTTCTTCCTGTCATGCTTCGTTCTTCCTCTCCTTCCCCATCTTCACAATCCTCCTCTTGTTCGTGCTATCTTTCTACATCTCTTTCCTTCTCGCCCTACTTACATTTTCGTCTCACTTTTCAACTCCTTCTTCCTGTTTTTTTTACTGACGACTATTCTCTCGTTTTATTTCTTATTATTCTCTCTCTTTCATCGTATCATTCTTCCACATGTTCAGTCAATTTGGTCTTACTATGAGTGTCCCATCCAACAGCAGTTTTGTTGTCTCCTTTTCGCTAAAAGTATGTTTTGCTGACGTTATGTCTGAAGTTGTATTGCATAGTTCACACTACGACAACTATTATATATGTCAGGTTTCATGTTTGTATGCATATAGCTTACTAAATTTCTCACAAAAGCTGTATTTGTTTAAATGCCGTTGAAGGAATCAAATTATCCTTAACTTGTTCATCCTTCCCTTCCTCTATGTAATTATCTTCATTCCTTCTCACCTTCTCCATTTCCCTCTTCTTCTCTTATTCTCATTTTCCTCTCGTTCTTCCTCTCTTTCGTATGCTCTTTCCAATTCTTCCACTTGTTCATTGTCACCTTCCTATATTTACTTAAATTGTTGTTTCTGTCCTTCCTCTCCTGCTTCTTTGCATTCATTCTCTTGTACTAACTCCATTTCGTTTTCTCAATCTTCGTCTTGTTTTTCATACCTCTCGTCCTTCCTCTCCTTCGTTTTCTCCTTCTTCTCGTTCTTTATTTTATTTTCCTCTCATTCTTCTTCTCATTATCCTGTACTTCTTCCTCTCATCAATACTTTCCTTCCATTCTTTCTTCCTCCCTTTCGTCCAAACTTGCCATCTTCTCTTCCCTCCGTTTCTTCTTCTACTCTTTTCATCATTCCTCCTTCTCCTCCATCTTTCGTTTCTCTCCTGCTTTTCGTTTTGCACCTCGTTCTTCCTCTCGGCCTTTCGTTCCTGCCACTCCTTCCTCGCCTTCTTCCTATCATTCCAATCTTCACCTTTATAAATAGTAGCGTACGCATTGTATGAATAAGACATAAGACATACAACGGCAAACTATGTATAAGACATACAACTGCAAACAATTGACGTTAGCGTTTCGACCAATCACACAAGCGGAAAGGTTGGCCGAAGTACTGAAATAATTAAACCACGTTTACCATAGCCAGTAGGAATAAACCATTGAAAATGAAGGGAATGCGAATTTTTGGGCAATAAAAAGCACGACACACTATATACAGCCCATATTCATTCTCCGAAATGCAAAACAAAATTATCTACGAAGAGAATACAATAACATGCCTTCTGCCATTGCAGGAACGTCGTTTATAAAGGTTTCTCTCATCTACTCGGCACTTCGAGTCTTCACTCGAGGGACGGCTCAGGACGACTACAACTGCATCAACATTACCTGCCCATCAGCATCATTGCGTGCGTCATTAGCTATAACTTAGGCTATTTACATTCGACAATGTCGCGGACATCAGGACAACCGGAAACATATGAACTGAAGACGTGCGTAATCATTGTAGAGACTGAAACGGTGAAATGAACTCACGAGTTGTCTTGGCAATTACAAGTTGGAGAATACAAATCAAATCCCTGAACGCCTAACTGTTTACAAAGGTCGTTCGCACTGATGTCAATGATTGGCATGTTACGTTTCACCTCAAAATATACCTAACATGTATTGTGCACTAAATATTGCAAATATCACGGTCCCGGTTAAGGTTAGGATTATGAGTATGGTTAGTAAGTTATGGTTAGTAGGGTTAGTCTTAGTAATAATCCTAACCAGACCATATCGTCAATATTTCGTGCACCACACTTGTTTGATATTTTAAAGATGAAACATCACGCTAATCCTGAACATCATCATCTGCCTCGAGGAAAGCTCTCACAAGTAAATACAACTTCGTTCAAAATGGTTGGATTCGACATGGGCTCGTGTTACCATCTGAACTACAAATTGCTTGTGATCGTTGGAGTGCCTGTCATCCGTAATATATTCTAGAACCAGTTGTGAAAACGATCAAATACATAAACTCAAATGGTTGGTTTCGAACATATGCTATCAACATCAACACAGAAATGTATTTCCACCTGAAAGACCAACAGTCTGTGTTCAACGATACCCACTATGTGCCAACAACCGGCCAATTTGACGATGCAAAAATCGCGTGACCCAGTACACTGCAAAACAAACCGTTCTAGTTAACTATTAAACCAGTCTCGGCAGCATGAAACATGCAGAAAGACATGCGTCAACTAGCGACAGTCCAGCGACGAGCGGCCAGATTCTCTTGGGGCGACTGTAATTACAGAACACCAGGATATGTCAAAAAAATACTGAAAACTATATACTGAGAAAGCCTTCACGCGGTAAGGAAGAACAACCGCCTTTGTCTCTCACAAAATCAATACCGGGAACGTTGACATCACCATAGACCTATATATCCAACTGAGTGACCCCATACATCGAAGCGATTAGCGTTTTCCTCAAGCGATAGCAGACCAAACTATTTACCAGTTCTTTTCCCGTGCAACACTTAGGAGTAAAATAATCTCCTCATGAGTCGAACGAACGAACGAGCGAGCGGGCGAGCGGGCGAGCGGGCGAGCGGGCGAGCGGGCGAGCGGGCGAGCGGGCGAGCGGGCGAGCGGGCGAGCGGGCGAGCGGGCGAGCGGGCGAGCGGGCGAGCGGGCGAGCGGGCGAGCGGGCGAACGGGCGAACGGGCGAACGGGCGAACGGGCGAACGGGCGAACGGGCGAACGGGCGAACGGGCGAACGGGCGAACGGGCGAACGGGCGAACGGGCGAACGGGCGAACGGGCGAACGGGCGAACGGGCGAACGGGCGAACGGGCGAACGGGCGAACGAACGAACGAACGAACGAACGAACGAACGAACGAACGAACGAACGAACGAACGAACGAACGAACGAACGAACGAACGAACGAACGAACGAACGAACGAACGAACGAACGAATTTTCTCCCGGGTTGTTCGTAGCGAACGAACGAACGAACGAACGAACGAACGAACGAACGACAGAACGAACGAACGAACGAACGAACGAACGAACGAACGAACGAACGAACGAACGAACGAATCGACGTTATTTTCTCCCGGGTTGTTCGTAGCCAGGAACGAACGAACGAACGAACGAACGAACGAACGAACGGAACGAACGAACGAACGAACGAACGAACGAACGAACGAACGAACG
>JAODUO010002376.1:20000-23343 GCA_025642075.2 Ridgeia piscesae
GATGTGGTGGTGGTGGTGGTGGTGGTGGTGGTGGTGGTGGTGGTGGTGGTGGTGGTGGTGGTGGTGGTGGTGGTGGTGGTGGAGGTGGTGGTGCTGATGATGGAGATGGTTGTGGTGGAGGTGGTGGTGGTGATGTTGGAAGTGTTGGTGGCGATGGAGGTGGTGGTGTGTATGTATGTATAGGCGTGTGTGTTGGTGGTGGTTGTGTTGGTGGTTGTGATGGAAATTATAGTGATGGAAGTGGTGGTGGTAGAGGTGGTGGTGGTGGTGGGTCGTGGTCGGTATGGTGATGGTGGTGGTGTGTGTGGGTTGGTGGTGACTGGTGATGGAGGTGGATGGTCGTCGTGTTGTGGATGGTGTAGTGTTGTTGTTGTGGTGTGGAGGTGGTGGTGTTGGTGGTGTGGTGTGTTGTTGGTGGTGTGGTTGTGTGGATGTAGTTGTTGTTGTTGTTGTGTGGTGGTGGTGGTGCTAAGGTGAGAAGATGATGATGGTAAATGTGGTGGTGGTGGTGGTTGTGTTGGTGGTGGTGTTGGTGGTAGTGGTGGTTGTGGTGGTGGTTGTGGTGGTTGTGGTGGTGATGGTGGTGGTGGTGGTGGTGGGGATGGTGGTTGTGGTGGTGGCGGCGGTGATGATAATGAGATGATATGATGATGATGATGGTAGGTGGTGTGGTGGTGGTGGTGGTGGTGGAGTTGGTGGTGGTGGGGAAGGTGGTTGTGGTGGTGGCGGTGGTGCTGGTGGTGATGTAAATGATGGTGGTAGTTCTGGAGTTGGTGGTGGAGATGATGGAGGTGACGATGGTGGTGGTGGTGGTGTTGGTGGTGGTGACGGTAGAGGTGGTGGTGATGGTGGTGATGGTGGTGTTGGTGGTGATGATGATGATGATGACGATGATTGTAGGGGGTTGTTTGTTTGTTGGTGTTGGTGTTTGGGTTTGGGGTTTGGTGTTGGTGGTGTTGGTGGTGGTGTTCGTGGTTGGTGGTGGTGGGTGGTGGTGGTAGTGGTGGTGGCTTTGATAAAAATGGTGGTGCTGGAGATGATGGAGATGATGGTTGTTGTTGTTGTGGTGGTGGTGATAGAGGTGGTGGTGGTGGCGGCGGTGGTGGTGGTGATGGAAATGATTGTGGTAATTGTGGTGATGGCGATGGCGATGTGGTGGTGGTGGTGGTGGTGGTGGTGGTGGTGGTGGTGGTGGTGGTGGTGGTGGTGTGGAGATGGTTGTGGTGGAGGTGGTGGTGGTGGTGATGATGTTGGAAGTGTTGGTGGCGATGGAGGTGGTGGTGTGTATGTATGTATAGGCGTGTGTGTTGGTGGTGGTTGTGTTGGTGGTTGTGATGGAAATTATAGTGATGGAAGTGGTGGTGGTAGTAGAGGTGGTGGTGGTGGTGGGGATCAGGTGGTGGCGGCGGTTATGGTGATGGTGGTGGTTGTGGGGGTGGTGGTGACGGTGGTAGAGGTGGTGGTGGTGGTCGTCGTTGTTGTGGAGGTGCTAGTGTTGTTGTTGATGGTGTTGGAGGTGGTGGTCGTCGTGGTGATGGAGGTGCTGGTGTTGTTGTTGTTGGTGGTGGTGGTGCTGCAGGTGATGGAGATGATGATGGAAAATGTGGTGGTGGTGGTGGTTGTGTTGGGGTTGGTGTTGGTGGTGGTGATGGTTGTGGGGGTTGTGGTGGTGATGGTGGTGGAGGAAATGATGGTAGTGGTAGAGGTGGTGGTGGTGGTGGTGGCGGTGGTGCTGGTTGTGATGTAAATGATGGTGGTGGTGGTGGAGTTGGTGGTTGTGGAGATGATGGAGATGACGATTATGGTGGTCGTTGTGGTGGTGGTAAAGGTGGTGTTGGTGGTGATGACGACGATGATGATGATGATGATGATGATGATGATAATGATGATGATGATGATAATGATAATGGTAGTTGTGGTGTTGGTGGTGGAAGAGGTGTTTGTGGTGGTGGTGGGGATCATATGGTGGCGGGCGGTTCTGGTGATGGAGAGGGTGGTGGTGGTAGTGGTGGTGGTGGTGGTATAGATGGTGGTGATGGTCGTCGTGGTGGATGAGGTGCTGGTCTTGTTGTTGGTGGTGGTAGTGGTGGTGGTGATGGTGGTGATGAAAATGATGGTGCTGAAGATGATGGAGATGATGGTTGTTGTTGTGGTGGTGGTGGTGGTAGAGGTGGTGGCGGCGGTGGTGGTGGTTATGGAAATGATGGTGGTGGTAATGGTGGTGATGGCGATGATGTTGTTGGTGGTGGTGGTGGAGGTGGTGGTGCTGATGATGGAGATGATTGTGGTGGAGGTGGTGGTGGTGGTGATGGTGTTGGAAGTGTTGGTGGCGGTGGAGGTGGTGGTGTGTATGTAGGTATATGCGTGTGTGTTGGTGGTGGTGATGGAAATGATGGTGGTGGAAGAGGTGGTGGTAATAGAGGTGGTGGTGGTGGTGGTTTATTGGTGTTGGTGGTGGTGGTGGTAGTGTTGTTGTTGTTGTTGGTTGTGGTTGTGGGAGTGTAGTTGTTGTTGGTGGTGGTGGTGGTGGCGGTGGTGCTAGAGGTGAAGAAGATGATGATGGTAAATGTGGTGGTGGTGGTGGTTGTATTGGTGGTGGTGTTGGTGTTGGTGGTAGTGGTGGTTGTGGTGGTGGTGATGGTGATGGTGGTGGTGGTGGTGGTGGTGGTGGTGGTGGTGATGGTGGTGGTGGTGGTGGTGGTGGTGGTGATGGTGGTGGTGGTGGTGGTGGTGGTGGTGGTGGTGGTGGTGGTGGTGGTGGTGGTGGTGGTGGTGGTGGTGGTTTATTGGTGTTGGTGGTGGTGGTGGTAGTGTTGTTGTTGTTGTTGGTTGTGGTTGTGGGAGTGTAGTTGTTGTTGTTGGTGGTGGTGGTGGCGGTGGTGCTAGAGGTGAAGAAGATGATGATGGTAAATGTGGTGGTGGTGGTGGTTGTGTTGGTGGTGGTGTTGGTGGTAGTGGTAGTTGTGGTGGTGGTTGTGGTGGTGGTTGTGGTGGTTGTGGTGGTGATGGTGGTGGTGGGGATGGTGGTTGTGGTGGTGGCGGCGGTGATGATAATGATGATGATGATGATGATGATGATGGTAGTGGTAGTGGTGGTGGTTGTGTTGGAGTTGGTGGTGGTGGGGAAGGTGGTTGTGGTGGTGGCGGTGGTGCTGGTGGTGATGTAAATGATGGTGGTAGTTCTGGAGTTGGTGGTGGAGATGATGGAGGTGACGATGGTGGTGGTGGTGGTGATGGTGGTGGTGACGGTAGAGGTGGTGGTGATGGTGGTGATGGTGGTGTTGGTGGTGATGATGATGATGATGATGATTGTAGTGTTGTTGTTGTTGGTGTTGGTGGTGTT
>JAODUO010002377.1:0-28784 GCA_025642075.2 Ridgeia piscesae
AGGCCCCTTGGATTCACAAATGACATACATCTGTACAATTTTTATAAAAGATTTGTTGAGAGAGTAAATTAATGTATATTACAATACTCATTTACCTGAGGTGATGAGCTTTTCTGCATGCCCTATGGTGATGATACCTCAAGTTCTGAAAATGTTACACATTTGAATTTTAATGTACTTGAAAAAATTGCAATGTTATGAACGATCACATTATCATAATTGCTTAATATATTAAATTATTATTATAACTATAATATTATAATATTGTCATTATGAATAAGTATAACGAAGGCCTAAGTACAACTGTTACTGATCACTTATAATGCATTTACATTATATACCTATAGCTACTATTAGGCTAATTAAGCCTAGTTAATCTTAGCCTTAGAATATTAACCTGCTACATACCATATGTGACATAAACATTACATAGTTACAGTATTATAATCAATCACTGACATGTCGTAGTCATCTAAGTATAGGCCATAGTCTATGCCTGGCGTAGTCATACTCGTGGCATAGCCATACCTTGGACTTGGTATTTTGTCGTACCATGGCATTGGCTGAATAAGCGCTAAGGTTGAAGGTAAACAATAACATAAATTTAATAAAAACAACAGGAATATCAATGTCGTATACTCATGTGCCTAAATATATAAAATTATAGGTGATTATAGCTGAGCAATTCGTAATTACTAACCTATCTGGAAGAACATCTGTGCGAACGCTGCATGTTGACTGTGTAGTCAGTGCCAGTTCGCCGGCCCACGGGCACGGTGTCCGTAGCTTGCAAAGCCAGGGCACTGTGACTGTCACTGTTCCGAAGTCATGCTATTCACTGCCTAGTTCCATATTCTTTCCCAATCATGCGTCGATGCTGTCTTTGTCTGCTTAATTTGCCGTGTTGGTGGCATATAAAAATCATGTTTGTGCCTAAACTCGCTGTTCCTAAACGTAAACAACTCGACAGGATGAAGGTCAATCTCGCCCCCAAGTCTCGTTCGCGTGAAGACTAAAGCGTATTCCGCTCAAATCTCCATTTCCATAGTTAGGTTTCGTACAGAGTTTCGACCGGATTCTATCGAAACGAAAATCGAAATAGTTCTTATTTATTTTATTAATTTCAGAAAAAAGAAGTAACATGTATGCATAAACCAACTAAGCAATCATTAGGGAGTATTTGATACCTCCGCTGTTTGTGAAATTACTAAAAATCGCTAGGAGCAAACGATTTTCACGCGAATGAGTGGAGGGAGCAGCTTTAACAGATGACATATATATATATAATTATACTTTTATATTGTGGGAACAATTACCTTTCTGTTGCTGTGGAACTTTCCTATATCTCTCTGTTGACCGTGGAACTTCTTGGGATTCTTCACATAAGTACTGCTTGTACCTTTTCTTTGTTGATGAGCAACCTGGAGTAGCCATGCTTGTTACCTGCTGATAACATATTTATTTATAAATTAATTATTATGCAAATAAACTCATGATTTTCAAAATTGTCATACACACCTGCCATAGGGAAATAAAAAAAATAAAAAAATTACAGTTGAGAAAGAAATTGACAATAGTAACAGGAAGCAAAGTAGTAACTGGCCCATTACTTTTATATTAATATTGCCATTTAGACAACATTGATGTGTGGTGCCGTGCCGTAAAATGCAAAACACTCTTTAATTTGTCATACACAGATGAGGTACAGGTAACCAACCATTAAGAGAATTAGTCATTAAATGGTAATACAAAATAAATTAGTGCTGAAGGCATCAATGATATTGAGATTAAGATTGCTTTGTGTCCAGTGTTCCAGCTAGGCCTTTCCCTAAGGGCTCTGCGCCCTGCCCCCATTTACATGGGCCCTGTGCCTTTTATTAGCGCCCTGTCCTTTAGCAGTAGCCTGGAGCAATTGCCAGTGCAACTGCCAGTGGGGTTAAAGAACACATGGGTTAAAGTGACTGAGACAACTGAGTGCTGGCTTCCCATTGGCTTGAAACAATTGTACCCAATTAACCACTTCAAAGATTTCCATGTGGGACAAGGGCAATAAAGTAGACCAAGCAGATGCAGCGTGTTCTATACATTATAGCAAGGGAATCGACTCCAATTGTACTAGATATGGGAAAAGTTTTTCTTTTGTAAATGACAAAGATGTTTTTGAAATTTATCTAGATCTGGGAAAATTTTAAAGAACTGTTCACATAAAATAAGTGCTAAATGGGTGTAACTGGAAGGCCTATCTATACTGTAATAAACAGATGTCCGTGCTATTTATACAACTTATTTGAGAAATAATAGTCTATTTAATAATTCCCAATTGTTTTGTAAGTAATAATATTGGTAAATGTACATATGTAATTGAGTAAGCATTGCTAAATTAAATTAATTATTAATGTTGTATTCAATCTGAGAAATTGCCCCTGATTTTTTTGTTTCTGAGTGTATAGTACTATATCAGTTAATGTTATTATTATGCAATCTTGATACTGTCAGTATGCCACAGTTAAGTGAAAACCAAAATTACAGATATCTTTCATCAGCATAATAATTGGAAACTCACTAATACATGTTAAATATAATCGAACATTTACCAAAAAACATGAACTGTTGTATTCTGTGTTATACATTATAATAAATATTACAAAGTAACAAATACATTGGATGTTAATTGACAAGTAATGTCATTAATAATTAATGTCCACTAGCTTATACTTGTTCATGAAACCACACACCAAGTGCTGCAGTTGGCTACTAAGTTTCTACTATAGCCAGTTATTGGTTGTTAAATTGATGTTTAATACATGATAGATTTAGATACATGATTAAGGAATTGTTGGAATGAACTGGTTCTCCAATTTTTGCACACCCTACAGTATTTGTGTTGCCAATAAAACACCTTGTAACCTATTACTATAATTAATGTTCGTTTGACTCTGTAATGTTACTATGATACATGACATGATTTTGTAACAGCTATGTCAGTGACAAATAGTTGCCAATGTAGGTTGGCTGGATACAATTGAGCCGGGTTTGGGATGTCTGATACATAATGACTGCATTTCCTCTTGGCAACACTGAGTTACTTAGGTAGCTGTAATTTAAATTGTCATTATGATACTGCCACAAGCTCCATTTCATGAAGATTAACTATATACCAGAGTTGACTAAAAATGTATTTCAACTATGTGCCCTCAAAATTGTCATCCACACATAAAAGTGCCCTCCATCTGTCAACTGCACCCTGTCCTTTTTAAAACCTAGCTGGAACACTGCTGTGTGTTCAAAGTTTAAAAGTAAAAAAATGTATTAATTAAAATCATCCATGCTGTTCCAATGAATGGCACTCAGATATAACTGTGCATGTATGCATATGTTCGAAGTAAACAGAAAGTTCAGGATAAGATCGGTCCTCAAGAAGGTAGTGATGGAAACATAATAACAGAAGAATTCTTTATGGCAGAAAACTTAAATGAGTACCTTAGTTCGGTGTTTACCGGGGAATATATTAGTGCATTACCAGTACCAGATACTAAGTTCAAACTAATTGGAACCCCAAAAATGGTAGTTAAGAAAATAAGGGATATGAAGGATAATAAATCACCTGGAGTGGATGGGATTCCTCCCAAATTACAATTGGAAATTATTTGAAATAGCATGCTGCTTGCAACAGTGTTCAATTTGTCATTAGATGAGGGAATAGTTCCATTAGAATGGAAAGAAGCAAACATCGTACTATTATTTACAAAAGGTTTGAGAAATAAGTCAGAGGACTACACACCAGAGTTTAACATCAGTGATTTGCAAACTATTCGAAAGACTAATTAGATCATTCGGTTGATTTTCTTGTTAAAAATAACTTGATAAACCCATCTCAACATGGGGTTTTAATAGCGATGTCATGCTTAATAAATATGTTAGTTTTTTTTAAGATGTCACAAAGTGGGCAGATGAGAGATCACCTTAGAGTTTAAAAGAAAACCTTTGACATAGTGCCACATCAAAGATTACTACTTAAAGCAAAGGACCATGGCATAGGAAATGACATGATTACCTGAATAGAAAAATGGCATAGTGATAGAAGACAAAGAGTAGTAGTTGATGCGGACGTTTCAAACTGGAAATCAGTTTTTAGTGGAGTACTGTAGGGACCAGTATTGGGACACTTTTTACTCTTAATATATATCAATAATATGGATGATGATATAACAAGCAAGGTTTTGAAGTTTGCAGACGATACAAGTGTTTAGAAAAATTAAAAGTGATACAGATAGACAGCATTTACAAGATGATTAATTTTTTATTTAAGTTGACCGAATGGTCTGAGAAGTGGCAAATGATGTTTAATTTTGGAAAATGTAAGTGCCTCCACAGAGGTCATGGGAATGAAGATGCACAATATACAATGTACTAAATACTACTGTGAAGGAAAAAGACTTAGGGTCAACTATTAGTGGTGATATGTAGGTATCAAAGCAGTGTGGAATTGTAGCAGCGAAGGGAAACCCAAATTATTGGATTAAATATGCAAAATTTAGTGTACAAAGAAAAAAACTAATAATACCGCTGTACAAAACAATAATTAGGCCTCATTTGGAATATTGTATACAAGCATGGAGGCCATGTCGCTAGAAGGATATTGATATGCTAGAAAGAGTACAAAGAGCAAAAAAAATTATACAAAAACTCAGGAATATTAGTTATGAAATGCATCTAAGAAAACACTAGAAGCCAGGAGATTGGTGCAAGACCTGTGCCTAGGCACCCAAGCAAATGGCTGGTCTAATTAAGGGACAACTGTCTGAGAAGGACATCAGTTCTCACGCTGAGAGAACAAGTTATTACATTGTTACTATCTGCCAAGGAAGCGCCTTTGAAGTAAACACAGGCCTACTAAAGACTGGGTAGCCGGTTTCATGCATTTATAGGCCATGAGCTAAACGGCTTGTTTGTATATTTTTAGGGACGAATGCTCATAGTGATTTTTTTAATGGGGCTACGTCCCTAGATATGGAACATATGTGATAGCATTGCAGGATTTGACAGGATTTACAGCTTTCTGTGCGAAATCAAATGTTCAGTGAAATTGCTAAAGAGGAGGTCCAAGAAAGACAACCTATTATAAAATGATGAATATACAAGTCGGGCATCTGAAAATATCCTAAAATGTGGGCGAATTGTTCTGCTTCACAGCCACATTAAAAATATGCCAATATCTTGAGTATTGAGAATGCTTTAACACTGTATCTATCACAATGTAAAATGCAATCCATGCCATTCGGCTTTTCATCACACAATCACTGAAATTGTACTCACACACGTTGCTAGATATGGAAAGTAGGTGACAGCATTGCAAAGATTACATAATTTTGTGAAATAACTATAATTAACCCTTTTCTCATTCCCGCAGGTAAAAAAAATGTTACGATAATAATTGTTAACAAAAACTAATTATCGTCTGTCCTATGTGTATGAAATTTGTATGATCTGGCAATCAAGTTGTTTTACAACAACCTCAAAACCACTTCACTTTTTTGACAATTGCTGATTTTATGGCACTTTCTGTTGCATCTCAAAATAATATCCTAGATCATCAGACTTTCTTCAAAGAAACATAATATGGATTACATTTCAGTGAAGATACAGAAAGATGTTAGTAACATCTTTCTGTATCTTCACTGAAGACTCCCATTCCACAAAAACAGTATCATACATATCTAGTTAGGAAAAGGATTTACTCTATGCAAAATCACTCTTTTTAAACCTTTTATCATTTCGGCTGTACATGTAACTGTTTTTCTATGGAAATTACTGAAGGGATGGTCGCACACAAACTGTAATAAAATAATAATTTCCTGTGCAAGGTGAATGACAATTGTGTATGAATTTGTACATTTGTCTTGGTTAACACCAGTATCTTTACTGTGATACCTTGAGAATGTTGGATTTGTTAAGGGTTACATGCCACCAAATATTTAGCAATATCCATTGGAAAAATAGGTGTCGTAGACTTGGGAAACGGGTTAAAAACAATCATTTCACACATAAAACTATGGATCCTGCAATCTTATCACACATTTACAATATCTATGCCTGTAGTCTGACAAGCTGGTACCTTCAATAAATCTACACCAAATTATTTGCCATACATTTCAATGGGTTCTATTGTTGAAAACCTTGAATGCCATAGATGGCATTTGAGATAAAATCTACAATTCTCAAGATACTAAACAAATTTTGATAAGTTATAAACATAAGTGATTTCTGCCACATAATATTAAACTGTTATACATCTGACACAGAGATTAACTGTTTAATAACGGTGTATGTGTGACCACAACAGTGATTTCCACAGATAAATAGGTACAGCAGAAGTGGGAAAAGTATCAAAAGGGTAATTTCACCGATAATGCTGTGTTTTTCTCTGCTAGCTCATATTTTCAATACTCATGGATGTATACCAGGGTTGGCATTGATTTAATCAAATTGACCAAATCATACACAATTTTCATCGATGTACCAAATCGTACACAATTGTCATCGATTAAATCATTGATTTGATCAACATGAAAAAAATCAAGATATTGACTTTTTCAATTTTTTTCAGATTATCTTAAATTTATACATACCTAATTGTTCACTTTATTTGTGCAAATTTATAATATTAATCCTCAACAACACTCAACAGTAAGACAGCTGACATTTTGTTATTACTAGGCCTGCATGGTTTTACAGCTGTGCTCAATGAAATATTTGCTCTGTGTATTGCTTGGACTTTGTTAGGCAAGTGACAGAGGCAAATGATATATCTATGTGATCACTGAGGCATGACTTTGACTGATTGGGAAAAGGGCTTTATCTGTATTGTCACCTGCCAGGGACCAACTGACTGCACTTAATTGCATGCTTTGATTTAATCAATTGATATGGGGGGTCATGGTGAAGCCACATATTTCTTGAGGGAAGGGACTGCCAATCCTACTGAAAAGCCAGGAAATAAGTGCAGCAAGGCACAACACAGGGCAGTCTGATATCTGGCTTATTAAGTTAGTAGGCAGAACATTCTGATGGTCATTGTGATTGCCAAAATGTCTAGTTACCAAAATGTCCTGTTACCAAAACATCCTGTTACCGAAATGTCTGTTACCAAAATGTCCATTACCAAAGTGTCCTTTACCAAAATGTCATGGATCCATTCCCTTGCAAGCACTGCCTGAAACCATGCCTGACTGCAGGTGGGAAGCCAAGTTCCCTGTCTGTAGTCTGGACTGCCCTAATTTACAAATGGTTTAACTGACTGACATCTCAACAGGTTACCTCCTGATATGGCAGACTGAACTCTGATTATTTTCAGTAGTTTTACCAAAATGTCTAGTTACCAAAATGTCCTGTTACCAAAAAGGTCCTGTTACCGAAATGTCTGTTACCAAAATGTCCATTACCACAGTGTCCTTTACCAAAATGTCATGGATCCTTGAAATTGATTTTAATGTTTACAACATTTATAATAAATGATGGTTGTCACATTCTGGTTATAATCTACAAATGTTGCCAGGCTTATGCTTGCATTGGTAATCTCTATGCTTTAACTGGTTACACTTTGGACTGTTTGGAGATATCCTGGCTTCACTTGTGGGAAAGTGTGATTGATATCAGGGTCAATTTCAATGGTTCTTTGAAGCAGTCCCCAGTCAGCACTCATTCACACAAGGCAGGTACAAGTGTAATTGACTTCCCATTCATCAGTTAATTGCTGGGTAATGTTGACCAGTAGCTTCATCATCCAACTTTTCTTGGTCATTAAACATTGGATCAATTCTAATTCTTTCTGAATTGACCCTAGCCCTGACCCTGCGACCCTGACAGATGATACATGAGGACATTTCAGAGAACTTTCAGTGATTTTTTTAATGAAAACTTGAATGGCTTAGATTATATTTTACGTTGTTGTAGATACAATGTTATAATATCTGCATTTCTCAAAGTATTAAAATGTGTTTCATATGTCTGTGAAGCAGAACCATTCATCTACATTTTGTGAAATGTTCATAATCCCGAGTTGTATTCTCAGTATTTTATAGTGATTTGTTTTAGGCCACCGCTTCAATTAAATTTGTTGTCATGAAAATTGGTTTACCCTCCTGACTTGGCAGACTGGACTGGATTATTTTCAATATTTCTTACCAGAATGTCTTGTAACCAAAATGTCACATAGCCAAGTTCACGACCTATAATAACGTCTGATTACCATAACGTCCTCTTACCAAAATGTCCATGAAATTAATTAACAATCCAATTCCGGAATTGGAGTGGGAATAGGAATTGAAATATTTTGAACAAAATTAATTGAATTGGAATTGTAAGATTTTGAAATGAATTGGAAAGATTTTGAACTGAATTGGAATTGAATAACAATGAATTGAGCATCTGACAGTACTGCTGTATAAGCAATGGTGTTTAATGACCAAGAAAAGTTGGACAATGAAACTACTGGTCAAACATTACCCAGCAATTAATCAGTGAATAAAAGTGATGAATGAGAAGTCAATTAGGCTTGTCCTACTGCCCAGTGTGAATGAGTGCTGGCTGGGAACTGCTTCAAAGCCAATCATCATTTATATAAATGTTGTAAAAATAAAAAATCTTATTTTATCAAGCCACTCAGTGGTCTTTCTTCCTAGCTACTCAATCGGTTTGTAACACCTTGCCTGAATTGACGTTTAAACACTGGTTGATGCATTGAAATATTTTGAGTGAACTGTTTATCTAATTTCTGCATGTGTCATGCAGTGAGTCAAAAGTAAACATCATTTTAATGTGCTGATCTGGTGTTTCAACTAAATTATATTGTGACCTTATTTCCTGTAACTTTTCCTAGTCAAAATAGTGATTTTTATTATATTATCAATCATATGACCATATCTTTATTTTTGACTATTAAAAAGTATCAATTTTTTTATCACAGGTGTTTATAGTTCCGGTAGTATGTACGATATCAAAACAAACATGACATTTGATAATTGTATTATTCTTTTAATGTAGTTTATTTATTTTAATAGATATATGAGAATGTTTTTTAAGATACAAATATTACAACTGGTTAAATATAATTATATAAACACATCAATACATAACATACTGTATCACCCCCTGTATGCACATTAATCATATAATTTATGGTTAACATTTTGTTATATGAATTGGAGCAGGAATTTGAACTGGATTATTACAAATGGAATTGAAAAATATTGATTTGAAAGAAAATGAAATAAATCGAATTGAAAAAAATTGAATTGGAATTGAAAAAAAATGTATTGAAGTAATTGAATAAAAGGAATTGCAATTAACTGAAAGTGAATGAATGGAATTGAACCCAGCCCTGGTTTTAGATAAATTAAATGCCGTCGAGTTAACGTAAATAACGCATCTCAGGTCTCAGGTGATTTACCCAAAACAGCCCAAACTAGAGCTAAGCCTAAGAGTGGTTGTTTTTAGACTTGTCCTTCTGTAGAATCATTGAGTGCACTACAGGTTATACATTTACCCTCGTTTACTTCCCCTGACATAGACACCAGATAGAAGGGATCACCGGCTTTTAATGCCTCTTCCGAAACACACCGGCAAATATGGGGTGAACGAAACTGCGTAAGTTTCGAAAGGGCCGCAGGTGGGATTGAACCATGCACCGTCCTCTTGATTACCGCGCGACCACGGCTCCCCACGTCCACAAAGGCGATGTCTTGCGATTTGTGAATAATATAACTGTTCCCCAAACTAACGCTGCATCATTAATTTTCTTTCTGTATAATACAAATATATTTGTTGTAAGTTAAATTTATTTTTAAAATGTTTTTTTTCTCCAACTTCGCAATGTATACGCAACGCAAGACATCGCATAGCCCTAGGCTTTGCCATTGTGACTTGGCTTTGCGTCTCGGAGTCTGATGCGTCTGGGCATGCTCGCACCCTCAGACACTGTACGTGACATCGGCTTATTTTAATTACGTCGATTCGACGGCATAAAATTATCTAAAACACAATTTAAAAAATAAAATCTTACTTCTTCTTACCGGAAATGATGTATAATGACATTCCCCCGAACACATAGTCATACACATCAACAAAGTTCGTAAAACCGTATTGAAAAGCCAAAAGGCCCTGTACTAATAATGTAGGCCCGCGTTATTCGTTAACTGGCAGATTACCGCACACACCTTTTCTAAAAACAGCTCAATTATATATAGGCACATTCAACAGCATCACAATTCCAAATTTATTTACCATGCCGATTAAGCACGTAAAACTCACCGAATTCCAGTAAACTGTAATATTATCACGAACCTTCTATCGTCCGTACGTAGACTATCGTAATAGTTGCCTTGACAACTCGGCCCAAAACAACTCGGCCCCACTCTGAGACAACTCGGCTCCTGTACTTCCAGAGCTTATAAATAGAACACACCAGTAGAACAAGATCGCTCGGCCGCTATCAGACACATGATACTTTGATACAACATGGGTTCGTCACAGTCATGCTACTGCATAACAGAAAGCCACTGCAGTCCCGGTATAGGATATACTGCACCAAGTTTTCTACATCATTATCACGTTATTTATTTATTGACATCAGTTAGCCATGCATGTACAATGTTTTCAAACAGTTCCCTCACTAATATGCCAGTAAGAAACAAATCAATAGGGTTATACTTAGTATACAGTGTATATGGAAAACAACAACAAAAGCTATAGAGCTGCCAACATAAAAACAACAGTATTAGAAAAAGTAGATATATTAAGGTATAAAAGTAGTAATTTTTATTAAGATATAGTCATGCAACTAACTAAAAAATTATTATACTGTGCCAATAGTAATAACAATAAATAAATATAATTAGGCAAAATAGCAGGGATGTCATAGTAACAGGTTTCCTTAAAATGACCACAACAGTTTCCTTTTCATGTCCCGGCCCCTAAACAGAATTATAGTGTGGTCATTTCAAGACGGGACGATGGCATATTCCAATGTGCAATAATCTGAGTGTTTTATTTTTGCATTATGTCTGCATGTCCGCACTGTCATGTATGCTCTGTTGACCCGTCTTGCCAGGGCAGATAGGTGATCGAGTTCCAGCCCAATGACATGCTGGAGGCTATAGCCTATCCCACTGGATCATTATTGACATTGCCAATTAAGGAACGTACCATAGTGACAAATATCTAGATTTCTACCCCAACACAGTGAACCAACTCAAAACATTCAACAGCTGGCCCTGCTGGCCTACTCCCGAAATTAATCACGAGCTGGTCTTAAATATGTCTATGGGGCTATGGGCACAGCAACAGATAACCAAGTTAAAAATGTCGTCTTGGCAGACTTTTTTAACATTTATTACGTTGCTCAACATTTTTATTCTATACATCCTGCCAGTGAGTACAGCACTTTCTGCCTGGCAAGTAGATGGCAGCCAGTGGTCCACAGCTGCTTAAGTGCAGCGGGCCAGCTTATACGTCACTCTGGTCTATAGGAGAAAGATTAATGATATGTACGTGTTCCAGAGACAACTCGATCGGCCCTGACGTCTGCTCAGTGGATTATTATAATATGATGACGCCTAAAGATAGACAAAATAACATTTTCTTTGGGGAATATTATATGACAGCTGCTAGATATTAGTTAATTCAGTGAATTTAACTCTAACAGTACATGGGCGCGCGTTCTTTTACTTTCTGTTTCTGACCTAATTAAACAATCTCTTATAGCCGCCAAACTTCTCATCACATATATGTTATATACATATACACACTAAGTTACAAAATATACTAATTGTAATTCATGTAAAGATTATAAGTAACAAAACAAACTCGCACAAAACTCGACATCATCTGCGGCGGCTTGGCGTAGCTCCGCTTCGTATAGCTTTTTTTTTTTATCGCAGCGGTGCTGTATAAACAACTTAAACATTCCGGGTTTACCGTAACCATAAACTAAACTAAATTATATTTTTCATATCTTTTTAATTATATATATATATATATATATTTATATATATAAAAAAAAAAAAAGCATACACCATAAACCTTAACGCTACACTGATATAATAATCGACGCCTCGATCGACACAAAAGACATTAAGTATAATAACATGAGCTATTATACGCATATATACAGCCGCGCGTTTTCGATGATGTCGAATTTTGAATCATATTTAAATCGTATTTGAATCAAATTTAAAAATGGTAAAGTATATTTGAATCGTATTTGATTAAAAATGGCAGTGTATTTGTATTTTAGTTGAACATTTGTATTTGAACTGAAATCTATAAAAGCAATGTATTTGTATTTGAATTAAAAATTTGTATTTGTATTTGATCCCTAAATGTGTATTTGCTGCGCCCAACCCTGTATACAACAGATCGACATGAAACAGGATTGATGCATTGATGACGCGCGCGCGTCAATCCGAAATTTGTTGGCAACATTTAAAAAACTTAATATACCTGTAAACTTTCAGCAAGGTACACAATATAATTATTATTATTGATTAGTATGAGGAAAATGTCTCAATTATAAAAGAAACATAGAAATATGTATTAAAATGTAAGTATAAATTGTACTAAGAATAAATATGTAAGTAAACATAAATAGTTTCAAACGTAAGTTCCATGGATTCATTATTATTTCTTATTGTACGATAGATCGTCCCAACTGTCACACCATTATAGAAGTAGAAAATAAACAAAACATAACTTCGTTACATGTAAATATTTTTTTATTTACATGTAACGAAGTTATGTTTTGTAAAACAAGTAAGTGTACTTGGCGATAAATTACGTACACACCGTGTTCAGAAAGACGATAGCATTCAATTGATATACTAATTGTAACTAATTGGCTGAGAGTAATCCGCTATGATACGTTTACAAAAACAGACAACTCGGCGGAGCAACTGTCTTTAGCCGAGCTGTCCGTGAGCCGAGGTTTTTACATCGGCTCACGGACAGCTCGACATGAAACAGGATTGATGCATTGATCTTGGGGGCTATGCAAAAATAGACACAGGAAAAGATTAAACGGAAAAGTGTATAAGTCTATGTTTCTGGTGAAGTGACGTTTTGCTAATGATGCGGATAAAGGTGTGAATATGTATTTTAGTTTAAATAGCGGCAAATACCATTGGTGTCATTTTCATGTAGACATTATTGATGACAAACAATAACTGAAAAGAAGCCATACGTACGTATTTCCATGTGCCATTTCTTGTGCATTCTTTTGTATCCAACCACGCTTCTGGACTCGTATTGGATACTCAAGGTTATCCAATAAGAGATGGCGAGTTAGCGTATGGCGCGAAATTCAAAGAAGCCACGGACATGGTAACATATTTCAGTAAGTTCCTTCATTCTTTAATTGGAATGCAACATGACGACATCTAAAATTTACGCACTGTTTGAGTTTTACGAGGAGAACTCCATAGATATCGGGAAGGTTGGTTGGATCGAAGAACCAGATGTAGATTCAATCGAGTTGAACAAAACAGAAGTGTTGGTCAACTGGCCAAAAAACGCGGCTGAAGGGAAAGATGTGGAAATTATACCCTCTATGGCACGTGTGATCAAGTTTGCAGGTAGGTGTTCATGAAATTGTCTGCATGCATATGTACTGGAAACGATGGTGGCCAAAACAAACTTTATAAAAGTATAATTATGTATTATATACGTACTATAATTTGTACGATTCGTAAGTTATAATATTTCTTCCTCATTGCATCTGAATCTGAATGGGATACGTCGTAAAGAAGCCAATAGTGGCTATTATATACATTTGCAAGTATGTACTGAATCTGGGCAGTGAGTATACATTTCGTGAGAGCGTGTGCGGGTTCTGCTTCTGGGTCCTCCTCATATAATATGTATATTGATAGATCTACATTTTTGCAACATCATACATTTTATAATCTCATGCGATTATACACGAACTTAATAAATATACGACCAAATTCAAATTCAAGTAGTTGCATCGTTGGACGTTGCACATATACGCGTTCAAACCATCCTTATAGGCAATATAATTAACTGTGTGGAACTTTGTAGTTGCACGCCCTAAAATGTATGTAAATTAACCCAACAATTAAGGGACTGATATGAATAGTATGCTACGCCACTTGCACAATCCGTCAATTACACTTAACTTAGTTAACAGTATGACATTGACATTTGTCATTGACATGCGATCCACACCCATCTAGGAACTGCTGATTATTAAACTTAATTACACTTTAATTTATATGTTCTCATCGTTCGTATTTTGATAGCGTGGTCGGTGGGACGTGCGTAAATATGCACGGTGCACGCAATTATAGATTGACCCGTTACGTGGCATGGAAGTGGTATTGCATGCCCAGCGTTCTCGTATTGTTATAATTATTACACGTATAGTACATATACTGTATGAACAGGACAGCGTGCGTCTGGCGTTTCTGTGGCCTTTCCATAGCGAAATATTTAAATTCATTAATTTCAATGCAATATTGTGATACGGTATACTGTAACTTTAAAACTATAGCTTTCATTGTCTACATAGCACTTTATAAACGGTTGGTCTATCCTATACCTGTGCATAGCTTGAAGGATAATATTTAGTAATATTTGACCTAAGAAAAAGTAGCATTTCATAAAATTAATTCACCTGTGTATACGTTTAGCTGCAAATGTACCAATACTGCATGCAGCAATTTACTTTTATCAGATGGAAGCATGTGACTATTTAATTGCATGATGTACAGGTGTAATTGTCAAAATTTCAGAGCAGGTAGGATAGGGTGTTTATTGGCTATAATTAGGATTTAGTGCATGTTGGGTTTATTAGCTAGCTACTTACTAAATACAGTTGGCTTGCATGTGTTAATGAAGTTTTAATTAAATACTATACTGTCATAGCAAGGCAGGAGGTGCGGATAGTGGAGTGAGAGGCAGCGATTATATAGTATATACATAAGCCCCTTCCCTACGTAAACCCTTCGGACAAAACCCCCTCATCATAGATACTAGACTCACGAATGGTTAAAGGAATAAGTACTTTATTTTTATTTCTGTTGCAAGATACATCAACTTTCAAGCTCCGTCCATCAGACTATGAACCAATGCATTAACAGATGCATATATTTATTTTTGTGTTTACAATCCCAGCAATCTGTATAGTCAAGTTGACCCATGGTATACCATGCATGGTTTCGTCCGCCATTTTCTGAAGCCACATTCAGAAACGTAATGATGCTAGGAGGGTAACTTGGTTATTGTAACAGTAGCACACAAGCTCAGACTAGTGGGTAACACGTGTGCTTGTATAGCACCTTTACAATGCCAGTTATAAAATATTTAGTATGTATTTACATTTCTTACATACCAAATAATATATATAATTTATAATATATAGTACGTACATACATACAAGCCGAGTGCAGTTTATCATTCTTGAGTCTAATATCTTTCATGATGAGGGAGTTTTGTTATAGGGGCTTATGTCCGGAAGTGGCTTATGTATAGAGAGAGTTATAATGTATACAGGGTGTTTTATCCCCGATTTGCCCCATCACACTGCATTCAACCCACCTCGTTCATCATTTTACTCAGGGGAAACACTGCATTATGAAGAGTTTAATGTTCTCGAAGAATCCCTTTACATTATAATTTGAGACATGAAAATGCTCTTTACTAGTCCAAGAAGAATACCTGTACATGTAATTGTATTGCCATTTCTGCAAACCAGTATTAATTATAACCATTATTTGCTTTCTAAAGCGCCATTCCATGTCAGAAGATCTAATGGCTTCAACCACAACATCTTAGAATTGGCAGATATGTTTTATATGTAAAAACAAATAGTTTATCCTGAAAATATGGGCTTGATGTGATGATTATCAAAATTTTGGTGGATTGGTAATTTTTTTTTACATTTGTCATGATGAACTAAAATACTTTTAAGGGGCTCATAAAAAGGTGCAGATTTAACAAAATGCCTTGAAATTTGTTACATAGAATAAATAACACATGGGGAATACAGTGGAGGGATATAGTGTATTAGATATTGATGTATATTTATATAATTATATAATCAGTATTAATATCTACATCTTCACAAAATTGTCTCATATATGTATTAAGATAAAGAAACCAAAACATACTAAATTAAATGAATAATAAAATTACCAAATGTCATGTTTGTTATAATATAGTTACACTGGTTACACTTTGGACTGTTTGGAATTATCCTGGTTTCACTCCTGGTACCTAGAACTACCTACATGGATAGTCCTAATACATTCAATCAATTCCAATTCCTACTCCAAATTCATTGCAATTCCTTTTATTCAATTCCAATTAAATTTCTTTCAATTAGGTGGTTTCCAGTTCCATCTAAAGTTATTAATTTTAATTCCAATTCTCACTCCAATTCACAAAGCAGAAGTTAGCCGTACAGTTATATCATTAATGTGGCGCATGCATACAGGGGGTGATACAGCATGCTATGTATTTATATAATCACTATTTTGGCTAGGTAAATTAAGTTACATGAAACTAGGAAGAACATATAAAAACCACTGAGTGGCTTCATGGTAGCACTTGCTGGGTAAAATGTAATTAATATATTTCACAATTTTTACTACATTTATAATAAATGATGGTTGTCACATTCTGGTTATAATCTACAAGTGTTGCCAGGCTTATACTTGCATTGGTAATCTTACTGCTTTAACTGGTTACACGTTGGACTGTTTGGAGATATCATTGCTTCACTTGTGGGAAAGTGTTATTGTTATCTGGGCAATTTCAATGGTTCTTTGAAGGAGTTCCCAGCTACTCATTCACACAAGGCAGGTAGGACAAGACAAGTTGACTTCCCATTCATCAGGTTCATCCACTGATTAATTGTTGGATAATGTTTGACCAGCAGCTTGTCCAAGTGTTATTGGTTATTAAACACCATTGCCTGTACAGCAATACACCCAACTGTCTGTAAAATATCCTTCACAAAATCATAAGATGATCACTGTTGCTCAGTTCCTTTTCATTCAGTTCCAATTCAAAAAATTTTCTCTCCAAATGATTCAATTCCAATTCCTGCTCAAGTATTGGAATTGAATTGATCAATTCCATTTCTTTTTTAATTGACCCCCAGCCATTGGTTCAACATATAATATATAGAACATAGCTTAAAGACCCTGGAAACTTGGCTGTTTTTGCCACTCTGGCGGAATTGTTATTTTTCTGGCGCTGGTTGGTATGGATAAGCCGTACACATGTGGGGTGTGGGTGTACCTATTCTCAGCAGCGGATCGGTGGTGCTGAACAACAATCTTCTCTTCTCATGAAATTTTAGCTTAACTTAATAATTGTATAAATATATTTTGTAAACAAAATTGGACGCATTCAATTGTAAATATAATTTTAAATGATATTTTAGTCCTTATAATGTATGTTTACTAATTTAAATTATATATTTTTAGAAGATAATATATATATATTTCAAACAATTTTAAAGGACATTTTTATATATTTATTTATTAACTTGTTTACACCACAAGTATTGTTAAATAGATAATCTATTATTAAAATGTTGTCTTTATTTATTTATTATATTAAAAATCATTTTAAAGAACAAATTATGTACAATGTATATCTTATATCTATATCTTATATATATTTTTTGCCATATTTCATTTTATTGTATACATAGGCACTATATGAGTCAACGCCAGACTACATTCCAATTCATCTTGTGATGCATGTTGAATATGGCAATAAAGCTTTATTATTATTATATAACTACATTACATATCTTTTTTTAATAAATACTTCTCCACATGTGAATACAGTTGATTAGTATTGTGAATATGCTAATACTAAATAACAGCACATCCATTTTTTGCAGCGCAACACGGACAGTTAATAGACATACGAAAACAACTGACTGACGGGACACCGAAGACGTCTGAACTTGGCCGTGGGAAGCGAGAACCCAAACGGAAGATTGTATCTTCAGATAGTGATGAAGTAATTTATTCTCGTTATATTAATTTCATAGAGATTGTATTAATCGTTAAGTAAAAGGTACATAGAAGGGAAAGATGTAAGAACAGTTTTTTTTCTGGACGACTACAGGTGCATGTTGTCGAAATTACATACAGTAATACTTTGGTCCCCAATGCATTAACATAACATGTTTTTACCCATCCACCAAATGACGGGTGGACGAGTCTCTGCATAAAGCTATGGCATATGGTAAACAGAAATATTTGTTCATTTATAGCTACACTTCTGTCAACCAGTATGTTAATTAAATCTAGTATCGTTACTTAAAATTAGAGACTGAACTTTGGATGAAATAGCTACAATAAATGTATTACATATATATTCATTATTTTGTTCTCATGTTAAATATAATCAGAATGTCATGGGTTTTATCCATGTTACCTACTATACATTTCAGATTAACTTAACATTGCCATCTCGTAATTAGCCATAATAGATTTTATATTCCAGCATTAAACAATGGCATATGTGCACAATATACAAGATGCCCATCTTAGATTCCAATAAACAGATGACTGTTGGTACAGGTCCTCACAATCAACATCAGTTAGTTTTGTGTGGATCTGGGCCATTACAATTTTGTGCATTCTGTACTCACAATTCCACGATTTCCTTTCAGGAAACTTTACCCACTGTGAAGGCCTCTTTGACCCAAGGTGCCAAAAAAAAATATGAAAGTCATCGACAGCCACAATTTTGGGAAAGCTGAAGGTATTTTATGAAATAATTGTCAAACTAATACACATAGTTTGCTATTAGCCATCCATATGTTATCTTGTTCATAAATTTCTTAATTAAAAATGAATGTGACCTGCATTTTAAAGTTGTATATACTATGAACAGTGTTACATGCACTCCAGTGATGAAGCCTTCAATGGGGTTTTGTTTGCATAGAATTGGAAATCGTTATAATTCTGGTCTATGTCCATTTAACATAGCAGGTGTTGAATTGTAGGATACCTATGGCAAACAGTGTGAACAGTGCAACAGGCTGAAACACCGCCTAACTATAGTTGAGGTGGAGAACACTGCACTGCTGAAGTCACTGGAAATGTCTCGTGGCAGCGCAGACAGAATAAGGGTGCTGGAAGAAGAGAAGGCAGCACTCTTACTTTCACTGCGAATGGCGAAAGGTAATAATGTTTTATTATATATTACTGGAGTAAGATACTTTACATGCAAGTTATTCTGTATTTTGTATGATAACATTTTATGTGTACTATTTTATTTATTTATAAGTATTTTTATAACATTTACATATCTCTAAGTAAGTTATAATACTATATAATGTATGCTTCTGTCATATATGCCTATTGTTGGCACCAGTTCCATATGATGATGTACTTTCTCTCTCCTGGCCATGTATTATTGTTTTTGTTTTTTCAGTAGCCATCATTAGTCCTATAGCTTTCCATGTACAATATGTCCCCATGTATAATGTGCACATCGGCTTTAAAAAAATGATAGAATTTTGTATAAACATGCATAATTATGCACCTGGGCTTAGCATCAACCACTCATTTCATTGCATCAGACAAGTTGGTTTAATGGCATTGCAACGTTGCTGTTATTTTGTTTGATAAAAGTTCATAAAATTTTCAGTGGATCACATTTGAAAAAATTATTTAGGCCAATGATTTGTTTTCTTTTAAGTGTGGCATTTATGTTTGTCCGTCTGGTGACACCATATGCCATGCCAATCTGTCGCCTTCTATAGCCTCTGGGCTATAATCCAGATGACTGATCATTATTTCAATGCACATGAATTTTGTTATTAGTATACGTATTGGACTTCTATTAACTTTTGTAAGTAACCTAGACGGTGATAACTGACAAAATCGCACTTAAAGTATGATCTAAGTAAAAAAAAAATTGTTTTACAGATACTGGATGTTGCAAATAAGCAGCATTTTTGATAGCTTTGCTATGTATGTAAACTATCATGACTCAAATATGTAATTATTTTCCTCTCCCCTTAATCTGTACACATGTCTGACACACCCATTCATATTTGTATCAAACTGGTTTAACGGTTGTGTTTATAGTACTACAATATAGCGACTTAGCAGTGTATGTCTAAATTTAATTGTATCAAATACAAAACACTGGTGACAGAATTAAGGCATATAGTTGCTTGCTAACAATGATGTGGTAAAGGGAACTTAACACTTATTTGGGTTTAATTGATAATTTGATTTTGCAATTGTTACAGTATCTGAGGACACTGTCAACAAGCTAGAGCTGCTGGTAAGACAGCCAACACCAAGACAGCCAACACCTGTTGAACCAGTTTTTGATGCACCGATTGAGGAAGCAGAAGCTGGACCAAGTGGAGAACGTATCAGGTAAATTTCATACTCCACATAATGCATATCTTATGAAACATGCGGGCATGTATTTTTGGCATTGTCAATTAAGATGATCCATATGTTCATGTGTCAATTAAAAAAGCAATTATGATATATAGCTCGAAGCATTACAGCTAATTCATGGTGGCTGTCCACACGCCCGAGTCCTCACTGTCATTGAGACTGGGGAGAGCAAATGATAATTCGAAAACATGTTGCTGAAAATATTGACCCGAACCCAAAGTACAACAGTAACATTTTGAATGAAAGTGTATCAAAAGGAAATATATTTACAAAGCCTTCTACCTGGTGTCAAATTTCTACTGTCAATGCCAGGGAAGTAAACGTTCCCATACATGTATAAGATGTTCTTCACTGAAGTCACCATACATGTATAAGATGTTCTTCACTGAAGTCACCATACATGTATAAGATGTTCTTCACTGAAGTCACCATACATGTATAAGATGTTCTTCACTGAAGTCACCATACATGTATAAGATGTTCTTCACTGAAGTCACCATACATGTATAAGATGTTCTTCACTGAAGTCACCATACATGTATAAGATGTTCTTCACTGAAGTCACCATACATGTATAAGATGTTCTTCACTGAAGTCACCATACATGTATAAGATGCTCCTCACTGAAGTCATTATCATTTTCATATAGCGAGGAAGGGGACGAAGCAACAATGTCAGAATTTGACACTAAGGTATGTTTAACATACATGACATGCATCAGAATTGCATGTAGTGTATATGGGTTTTAAATAGGTATACAGAATAAAATATGCATGTACAGATACTAGACTCCAAAAACTACTAATAATGCTAACTAAACTATTTAAATTATGCTCTTCTTTGTTTAGCATGCATTTAATGTTTGTTCATGATTGAGTGATATGTCACAGCAATTTACAGAGAGACTACTTCTAAACGGAAAATAAATAACACTCCATATACATCAGACGGCTATTTTACCACAAATGCAGTCTTTAATATTTTGTGTGTGCATTAGTTGGCAGTTTTTGGAGTATAATTCTTGTGTTTAGTGATAACATAATAGTGACTTAGCAGTTAGTATGTTAAGATTCATTTATTGTAATGCCAATCTATCAAAAAGTTACCATAAAAGTATTTTTGTTACACATTTCAGACTGCAGTGTCTCCCCTTAAGTCATATGTATATAACATGGCTTGGCCCGTGTGTGTTATATGTAATATATAGCAGGCGGTCTTGAGAGAAGATGATGCATCCATTTGTCAGATTTGGCAACATCCGCTATGACTGCGCAGTTACATCTTCAGTGACAGTTCCTGAGCAAGTGAAGCAGTGTAACAGTAGTGATGCTTATTTATATCACAACCTACCTCTTTGTAAGATGGCTGCTGCCGTGATTTTATATTATATGCATATCTGACAAACGTAATCCACAGCTATAACATGGTTATTTTGTAGTTTATATGCACACATTATATTATGTAGCATGTGATGTTCAGGTTTATTCAATCCTCTGTTTCTACAACTTTGATGACATATATACAAAGCTATATCATGACAACTATCTTTTTCAGTTCCCCATCAAGAATTGGGTGTTGGAACGATGTTCGAGAAACAATTTACAAAAATTTGTAAATGACTTAATGCACGCGCAGTACAGCACGCCATACATGGGTACACACTCGTTGACCGGCCACAAAGCGAGTAAAGAAACGGACAGTTCCACAAGGAAGGAAGCAATGAATCAGGATGAAGTGAAGCAGCTGATTGGTAGGATTTCATTATTTTGTTTTATTATCTATTAAGAAAAACAATTAATGACACAAAAATAACCCACTCCACTCAGTATACTCTTACATAATACATCCATACTTAATGCCTGACACATCTATACAAAAATTACCCATCTGAATCATTCAGCTCAACCATTGGGTGACAAAAAAATTATTGCTTTATTTGATGAAATTACTGGGATGGCTGGCTAATGTGCACCTCACAAAAGTTTGCTTTAATTTTTCTGAAGGCCAGGTGAAGTATTAAAATGTTGGAAAACTGGATATAAACTGCATATTCTGCATATTAAGTTTGTGTCACTGCTATTTATAGTGAATTTCAGATATAAATTTTGTTTTGATACAGTGCCCGTCCCAAGCAATTTATTATTATTTGACACACACACACACACACACACACACACACACACACACACACACACACACACACACACACACACACACACACACACACACACACACACACACACACACACACACACACACACACACACACACACACACACACACACACACACACACACACACACACACACACACACACACACACACACACACACACACACACACACACACACACAGACAGACAGACAGACACACAGACACACAGACACACAGACACACAGACACACAGACACACAGACACACAGACACACAGACACACAGACACACAGACACACAGACACACAGACACACAGACACACAGACACACAGACACACAGACACACAGACACACAGACACACAGACACACAGACACACAGACACACACACACACACACACACACACACACACACACACACACACACACACACACACACACACACAGCTGTCCATATTTGAGTAATGTTTATTTTCACAATTTTTTATTTCATGGAACACCTACTTCTACTGCCAAATCATCAGTGCAGCAATCATGCAAAGCAACTTCCCATTTCCCACTGGAAACATAACCTCGTGGCTCGGATCATTCCTTGTTCTCCCACTCCCCACATCCAGCTACCTTCCCCCTGTGCAAACTGCAGTGACACCTATTGTCACTGCTTATTAACACTAACAATTAATCACCAGGTGGAGTTATATATATGTCAAGGACGAGAACTCGAGCGGTCACCATTCACAATGTCTTTATTTCACATGCAGAAAGCAAAACAAAACCCTGTAACAACCATAAATCACAGTGAGTACAGGCATCATTACATACAGTACAATATACAACATCATGTAAGAAGATCCATCTCTGCACACACTACTTAAGTTCAATACTTAAGCCAACATGCCAACACTGGCAATTAACTGAATAAATAACGCAATACCTACGTATTGCATTAAGTAATTAATAATTACCATGCATGACTTTAGGTGGCAATAATCAAACTCTTACTTAGTCCAAGACTAGTACATATTTACGCACACCCCAAATGGCAAATATAATACAGAAATGCAAGACTAAATCACGATATGTACCTGCCCACAGTCAGACGTCAGGACTATACTCTCAGGCTTCTTGCTTCCAAAGCATTCATGAAGCAATCACGCTGCAGAACAAAAATATGTTTCTACATCGCTCATAATAAAAACCAGCAACAACTACCATGTACACATTAATTACATCAGTGCTGACCCCTAGTGATCATCCTGGTGCCAAACACCCAGACTTGTACTACAAGTCAACAGTTTGCAAACTCATTAATGTTAAACCACTGTCTTAATTTGTGATCCATCACCAACAACCATGCTGTGACACTAATCACGTTCTCTCACAATACATATATCGGCAAGTACTAGCACTTAACCATAACAATACTGGTTACCATTTCTCAATCGACCCACGTGGATAGTGACGATTTGACTTAAAACATTTGATAAATACATTAATACAACGATTTGTCGCTTCTTCCATAGAAAAACAACCTCAGTGTTCAATGTACTCTCTACATGGCATACTGCTGCACAGTTCAATATAAATGGCAACCTTAACGGTTAGCTGTGGCATCATTACCCGGTAGTTAATTTACCAGCCCATATCAGAGGATTTTACATGTGGGAATACGACGGGAAATTAAACTACTGCAATATCTACGTAAGTATTATTAACTTTCCACAATTACCAAGGAGCAATAATGGCTCACATGTCACATCACTCATGGCTCAAACATTATTATACAATTGCAGTAATTAAACTCACCAAAGCAACTTCCCGCTGGAAACACAGCCTCGTGGCTCAGCTCTTTGCTTGCTCTCCACTCTCCCCCAAATCCCGCTACTTCCCGCTGATCAAACTGCAGTGACACCTATTGTCACTGCTAATTAACACTAAACATTAATCACCAGGTGGAGTCACTGATTACTGAACCAAATAAATGCACAAAATACATACAATATGATAGCGTCATGGCGGTCCATGACATCTAAGTATACTATATATATATATATATATATATATATATATATATATATATATATACACTAGTGCCGCCATGACATCTATGATAACTATAATTGTATTGTACGTGCTTATTTTCATTTCCGCAGCTGCTGCCCAAAGCCTATTCCGCAGAAGACAGATGGTGACATAAGGTCTGTCATCCGGCAGAAATTGAACGGGGCAGCAAAGTATATGGCCAAGCAAATGTCAGTCGAATAGGACCATGCAAATTCTTTAATTGTGCTCTAGATATCTTAGAACTCATTATATTGATGTTTTTCCATGTTAAGTGTTTATCAATATGTACCTAAAAACTGATTCTTCTTTGTTATCCTTTCCAATATATTAATTTATCATTATTAATTTTGATACATTATTTACTTGATATTTGTTATTCGGTGGGCTAAATATAAATTTTTTAAATATTTGACAATTTATTAGCACAATAATCTATGGGATGTTTTTAGTTTTTCTATAAGAAATATCCTTTTGAATTTCTAAAACTAAAAAAATACTATAGAATATTCTTTAGGATATTATGGTTTTCTATAGGAAATCTATAGAATAGTCTATAGGATTTTTATGGTTTTCTATAGGAAATCTATAGAATATTCTATAGGATTTTATGGTTTTCTATAGGAAATCTATAGAATATTCTATAGGATTTTTATGGATTTCTATAGGAAATCTATAGAATATTCTATAGGATTTTATGGTTTTCTATAGGAAATCTATAGAATATTCTATAGGATTTTTATGGTTTTCTATAGGAATTCTATAGCATTTTATGGTTTTCTATAGGAAATCTATAGGAATTCTATAGCATTTTATGGTTTTCTATAGGAAATCTATAGCATATTCTATAGAATTTTATGGCTATCAATAGGAAATCTATAGAATATTCTATAGGATTTTTATGGTTTTCTATAGGATTTTATGGTTTTCTATAGGAAATCTATTCAATATTCTATAGGATTTTTATGGTTTTCTATAGGAAATCTATAGAATATTCTATAGGATTTTATGGCTTTCTATAGGAAATCTATAGAATATTCTATAGGTTTTTTATAGGAAATCTATAGAATATTCTATAGGTTTTTTATGGTTTTCTATAGGAAATCTATAGAATATTCTATAGAAAACTATACGCAAAATACTATAGAATATTCTATAGAAAATTATACGCAGAATATTCTATAGAAAACTTTATGCAACAATCCTATAGAATATTCTATAGAAAACTTACTGGCAGAATTCTACAGAAAACCACAAAAATTCTATAGAAAACTATTGGCAAAAATCCTATAGAATATTCTATAGAAAACTACACAAATTCTATAGAAAACTATATGCAAAAATTCTATAGAAAACTATTGGCAAAAATCCTATAGAAAACTATAAGCAAAAATCCTATAGAATATTCTATAGAAAACTATTGGCAAAAATTCTATAGAATATTCTATAGAAAACTATTGGCAAAAATCCTATAGAAAACTATAAGCAAAAATCCTATAGAATATTCTATAGAAAACCACAAAAATTCTATAGAAAACTATATGCAAAAATTCTATAGAATATTCTATAGAAAACTATTGGCAAAAATTCTATAGAATATTCTATAGAAAACTATTGGCAAAAATCCTATAAAATATTCTATAGAAAACCACAAAAATTCTATAGAAAACTATATGCAAAAATTCTATAGAAAACTATTGGCAAAAATCCTATAGAATATTCTATAGAAAACTATGCAAAAATTCTGTAGAATATTCTATAGAAAACTATTGGCAAAAATCCTATAGAAAACTATAAGCAAAAATCCTATAGAATATTCTATAGAAAATTTAAAGTTTTTTTTGCCAAGGGACTTTACCCACCTTAAATGTCGTCGTACTGATTCACGTCCGGGTAATCTAGTGGGAGAGACAAGCCGTCAATCGGTGCCTTTTCGAAGACTTTCAATGTTATTAGTAAGATCATTTCTTTCAAATTAAACTATTGCTTAGAACTGTATCAGCTTAGAACATGTTAAAGGCGCTTCTTTCGAGTTTGACTTGCTCCGCGCAACATAATCGGCACATCCCATGATCGTTCGACAAACAATCACACGTGCGTGGACAACCCGTCTCTGCCACGCCCCACGACCGTCGTCCGGTACAAAATTACGCAACATGTGCTTGAGCGCCAGCGACCGATGTCGCTTCGATCAGCGCAGCAACTTGTCTCTTGTTTCGGCCGGCCGCATCTATTCACACTCATTCAACCGGATCGTGTTTACAAACACGCCGAACCCTGATATAACCATGTATTATATTATATATATATATATTATATGAATACACAGCGCGATGTATACATATTGAACTTTTGCAGATACTTTATACACTCTGCAACTTGACGCATATACAGTAGTCCCGGTTAAAGGCGGAGCAGAACTACATACTCTTTAAGGTGTATACCCAGCCAATACACTGCTAAGAAGGTCTACTTGGCTCCATGTCTGCTGAAAATATATTTCCACTCTATCAACTGTTTTTGGAGATTTGCTTCCCCATCTGCTACCACTGCCAGACCAGCTGCGTACAATAGTTTTTGGAGTATGACTTTTATACAAATCTTTCTGCTTATCAGTTCCACCACAGCGACAAACAACAATTGGTTCAAGGCGCTCCCCTGTGTCACGCCAACATTTACTTTGGACTCTCCTTACACCCCCGGTCCACACAGCTCCCCGCTCTTCGTGTCCCCTCCACCAATCGGACCTCCCCCTGGGACCCCCATCCACATCAGTGTTCCCATTGTCATTTCTCTTGAAATTGTAGCATAGACCTTCTCCAGGACTATGAATCTAATTTCCATATCCTCCTGTCCTTCCAGTTTATACTCAACCAGCTACTTCAGGGCAAACATCCCATCGGTTGTTCCTCTTCCATGTCTAAACTCCAGCTGTTCTTCACCGATTCCCCTTACACTACAGCGCTTATTCTGCAATCCACGATTCTTTCCAGAAACTTCAACATATGGCTTAGCAACGTAGCACCTCTATTTTTCCTGGGTCATGCACATCTCCCTTTCTTTTCTATATTCGGACTATCAGCCCATTCTTCATTCCTCTGTGAACTTCCCCTCTCTCTTGCAGGTGTTCAGCACTTAATTTGTCGATCATATTCCAACTCGCTCAGCCAGAGCCACCATCTCTACTCGCACTTCATCAATGCCTGTTTATCATTCCGACTAGGCCTACAAGATAAACAATAAGAATGGCCCAGGCTGTGACAAGTTTCATAAAGCTTACATTACCTCCCACCACTGTAAACCCTTTACTGCGAAGCATGTCACTTGGGAAGATGTATATATATATATTTTTCAACCACAACAATTATGAATTGCACATCACAATGTTGGTGGAAAGGGGTATGTTTCAACACGAACACACGCACGCACGCAAGCACGTAAGCACACACACACACACACCCACGCACACGACACGCACACACACACACACACACACACACACACACACACACACATACCGTTGTGATTATTATTTAAACTGTTCCTTGTGGACTTTAACAAATAGATGAAGAAAGGCATAATAATAAATGAGTGGCGTTGCAATCCCTTATCGTTCTGATGCGCAATGTGTCAGAGTGAACAAGTTGGTTGTTTGTCTCTGTTTGTCTGTCTTCCTGTTGATTTCACCTCCCCCATCCCTTCCTTTAAACATAAGAAATATTTTCTATCTCCCTTCCTCCCTGACTGGCGGCCCCTCTCCCTCTCACTCTCCCTCACTTTCTTTATCATCCCTTTCTTTTCTATATTCGGACTATCAGCCCATTCTTCATTCCTCTGTGAACTTCCCCTCTCTCTTGCAGGTGTTCAGCAATTAATTTGTCGATCATATTCCAACTCGCTCAGCCACAGCCACCATCTCTACTCGCACTTCATCAATGCCTGTTTATCATTCCGACTAGGCCTACAAGAAAAACAATAAGAATGGCCCAGGCTGTGACAAGTTTCATAAAGCTTACATTACCTCCCACCACTGTAAACCCTTTACTGCGAAGCATGTCACTTGGGAAGATGTATATATATATTTTTCAACCACAACAATTATGAATT
>JAODUO010002378.1:0-15000 GCA_025642075.2 Ridgeia piscesae
GACCTTCGATCGATGGACAATGGAACTGGTTGCCATTTTTTAAACTAGTTTCGCAGGGGGATACACAGAGAAGCCAAATACTAGAGGCATAGATAAAGATAGCAAAAAGAAATTAGCAAAGAACAGCCTGGAAAGCCCTATGGAATTTGGTTATAAATGTGTTTGTTTAAATGCAAGGTGCATAGTAAACAAAAGAAATGAACTAAACATTATGGTAGAAGATATTGCACCTCACATAATAGGTATAACTGAATCTTGGGTTACTCCCGATATATCAGATGCCGAATTAGGAATGACAGGATATGCAATGTTTAGATAGATTAGGAAGAAGGGGAGGCGGAGTTATTTTATATATTAAAGAATCCATCCAGGCTTATGAAATAAAATTAGAGAAAGAAGCAGAATGTGAAGAAGCTGTCTGGTGTAACATAGTTACAGGAAACTCAACATTAACTGTTGGGTTAGTGTATCGGAGTCCAAACATAAGCATATAAGATAATGAAAAAATACATAACGCTATCAAAGAAGTGAGTAAACGGGACTGTATTATTATTATGGGGGATTTTAACCATGGGCATATACAGTGGACATCTCTACAGAGTACCGGGAGAGAGGATCAAGAGTTTTTAAATTTAGTACAAGATAGTTTCCTTTCTCAACATGTGTTAGAAGCAACCAGGGGCGAGAACGTGTTAGACATAGTATTGAGCTCACAAAAAGGAATTTGTTGATAATGTCAAGATATGTGAGCCACTGGGGTGTAGTGATCACAACCAGATACATTTTATCATCAAAGTAAAAGGAGAACGGAATAGAAAAATAAGGTACAGGGAAAATTTTCACAAAGGAAGATATAAGGACATGAGGGAATATTTAGCAAGGATAGACTGGAATAACACACTGAAGAATAAGACAGCAACAGAATGCTGGAATATTTTAAACAGTGAAATTGACTGCGTCGTTGACAAATTTGTCCCCTTGAAAAAACAGGGGGGAAACGGTCAAAGAAGAAACACTTATCGAAGGTAGCCATTCGAAAAATCAAGTACAAGCAAATGATGTGGAAGCCATATAGACATACTGGAAGTGAAGAAGACTATAGCATTTATAAAGAAGCACTTAATCAAGCTACAGCTGAAATTATAAATTCAAAGAGAAGCTACGAACAAACAATAGCTTTTAATATAAAACATGACAGCAAGAGTTTTTATGCGTATGTTCGAAGTAAACAGAAAGTTCAGGATAAGGTCGGTCCTCTAGAAGGCAGTGGTGGAAACATAATAACAGAGGGATTCTTAATGGCAGAAAACCTAAATGAGTACTTTATTTCGGTGTTTACCAGGGAAGATATTAGTATATTACCAGTACTTGAGACTAAGTTCGAAAGGAGTGAGTTTGACTATTTAGAACAACTAATTGTAACCCCAACAATGGTAGCTATGAAAATAAGAGATATGAAGGATAATAAATCACCTGGAGTGGATGGGATTCCTCCCAAATTACTATTGGAAATTGTAGAACAAATCAGAATACCGCTTGCAACAGTGTTCAATTTGTCATTAGAGGAGGGAATAGTTCCGTTAGAATGGAAAGAAGCAAACATTATACCATTATTTAAAAAAGGTTCGAGAAACAAGTCAGAGAACTATAGACCAGTGAGTTTAACATCGGTGATTTGCAAACTATTAGAAAGAGTAATTAAAGATCACCTGGTTGATTTTCTTGTTAAAAATAAATTGATAAACCCATCTCAACATGGGTTTTTAAAAGCGAAGTCATGCTTAACAAATATGTTAGGTTTTTTGAAGATGTCACAAAATGGGTAGATGAGGGATCACCAGTAGATATAATATACTTAGATTAAAAAAAGCCTTTGACAAAGTGCCACACCAAAGACTACTACTTAAACTAAAGGCCCATGGCATAGGAAATGGTATGATCAACTGGATAGAAAAATGGCTTATTGATAGAAAACAAAGAGTAGTCGTTGATGGGGAGGTTTCAAACTGGAAATCGGTTTTGAGTGGAGTACCGCAGGGATCAGTACTGGGACCTATTTTATTCTTAATATATATCAATGATTTGGATAATGACATAACAAGCAAGGTGTTGAAGTTTGCAGACGACACAAAAGTGTTTAAGAAAATTAAAACTGATGCAGATAGACAGCATTTACAAGATGATCTTAATAAGTTGATAGAATGATCTGAGAAGTGGCAAATGTTGTTTAATTTTGGAAAGTGTAAGTGCCTCCACACAGGACATGGGAATGAAGATGCACAATATACAATGGGTGGTACTGTACTAAATACTACCTTAAAGGAAAAGCACTTAGGGTTAACTATTAGTGCTGACATGAAGGTATCAGAGCAGTGTGGAATTGCAGCAGCGAAGGGAAACCAAATTCTAGGATTAATTAGGCGAAATATAGTGTACAAAGAGAAAGAACTAATAATACAGCTGTATAAAACAATAGTTAGGCCTAACTTAGAATATTGTATACAAGCATGGAGGCCATATCGCAAGAAAGATATTGATATGCTAGAAAGAGTACAAAGGAGAGCAACCAAAATGATACAAAAACTCAGGAATATTAGTTATGAAATGCGTCTAAAAGAATGTGGTTTAACAACACTAGAAACCAGAAGATTGAGAGGAGATCAGATTGAGATGTTTAAAATATTGAATGGGTATGAAAATATTGACAGAAATATTTTTTTCACAGTCAAGGAAGAGAGAAAGACTAGAGGACATGGAGTTACATTAACAAAGAAGCAGTGTAGACAAGATATTAGAAAATTGTTATTTTCACAAAGAACAGTAAACGAATGGAACAGATTATCAGCTGATTGTGTAGGTGCTAGTAGTATTAATATATTTAAAAAATAAAATCGACATACCTAAGACGGGCGGGGTATACTTAGATAGATAGGTTGGACTCTCGATAAGCAAAATGGCTTCCTAGTCCACATGCCATCTAGCGTTGAATCTCTAGGTGGCAATCTTGTTAAATTTTTTCTTAAATTCTTGTTAAATTAGCGGAACGTTTACCATCTCATTATTAAACTCGTTTTTTCCCAAAGAAACAAGTAAATATGGTTTATTTTCAGATCAAATATTACGGACTAGCTGTAGTTTGGGGCTTTATGCACTAAGTCAATGGTCTTATTTGACCTTGACACACGAATTTTGACAGTACTTGGTCAGCGTTTGCTCATAGGCTGGCGCCACTTGACCGATTACGTTTAGTTAATCGCCTATCCGCCAGGGGAATTACGTAACCTTTGACGTCGACGTTGACCGTTGGCCATTGACTTGACCTGCTTATGATGTCATTTACCTTTTGTCACTAGCGTTCCAACAAGACAGCTATGCGATATACGACTAACGCCCTTTAGCATGTGTTATTTACTAATGTAGTCTAGAAAATAACTTGCGCTGTCACATCACTTGAATAAACAATAAAGTGACACGTTATTTTTCTATAAACATTTTGAAACTCTGCAGTTTGTCGTATTGACAGTCTGATGATATGGATGTTTAAATTATGCTTTTATATTGTGTTTTCAACTACCTCGTTAAATGTAACACATTTAACATCACCATTAAGTTTAGGCTGTTAGCTGATTAATTAATAGTATTCTTTTATATTTTGAATGCATTTAACTGAAATATAATTTACTCTAGTTTAGATTTTATTTGACGTATCGAAGCCACGTGTGTGCTATCATTTGTGTGTGTGTGTGTGTGTGTGTGTGTGTGTGTGTGTGTGTGTGTGTGTGTGTGTGTGTGTGTGTGTGTGTGTGTGTGTGTGTGTGTGTGTGTGTGTGTGTGTTCGTGTGTGTATGTATGTATGTATGTATGTATGTATGTGTATGTGTGTGGTGTGTGTGTGGGTGTGGGTGTGGGTGTGGGTGTGCGTGTGGGTGTGCCTGCGTGCGTGCGTGTGTGTATGTGCGTGTGTGTATGTGTGTGCGTGTGTGTATGTGTGTGCGTGTGTGTCTGTTTATTTATGCAAGTTAAGTTGTTTTCGTGATGTGACGGATTTACCAAATTACCTTTTACATGAAAGTGACACAACTCACCATTGAAACGATGCTGAATGCACCACAAAGTAATCATATATGAATCCAATGTGTTGCAGAAAGAGGATGATATTGACATCGGCGGGTCTGCTGATCATGTCGCTTATTACTCTATTATTGCTTTTTGGAAGCACACTATATAGTTTACCGCTGACTATGTCTAGAATAAAACACACGACAACTATACAAGGTATCTGTAACAACTAAATTGTTTCAACTGATCTATCCATCACGTGAACTACTGCCTTGCAATTGAGTGCACCAAAATGTGTCGTGTTAAAAATCTTATTCCGAAGTTCTTCTAAGCGACATAACACAGGGGGAAATTACTTACGCGGGTACTGCGGGGAAGATTGATAATATATGATAATATAATTCACGCACATAAACACTGTGTGATACGGAAAGATTCATGGAGGTCACTGACGTTGTTATTATTGTGTACAATGCACAAAGCGGTGATGTACTGTATCGGATGACTACTGGACTTGTGGATTTTGTCAACATTATGCGTGTAATTGTAATCAACCGACATGTTTTTACATGTTACGTAGACAGCTTGGAGGTCTGACAACAACCGAAGTGAATGGGGTAGGGTACAGCTCATAGTAGAAAAACAAATGGGAAAGGAGGGGTGGTCTATGCTGATTTCAAGTGGAACTAACTTTCACATGTCAATTATCATCGCTAGTATTAATGTGGAACTCTATTAAATAACATTTACGTTTTTATATACCCTGCCAGCTAGTGGGTAAATAAGGGATAATCAGAATCTAAGTCATTTTGTACCGGTTAATACGTAATTACATCTAATTAAGCCGTCCGTCACTTTGTTTTCCAGCGACATCAGCCGTACGACAGTCGGCCGCCCGCGTCAAGTGGCTGCGAGAAGCGTGTCAAACTCTCAGTGTCCGTGACCGGGATAAGCTGAAGAAAAGAGAGAACGTGTACAGCCATATTCTCGTCGACGATGCCAACCAAATGCTTTTCTGCGACGCCCCAAAGACCGGAAGTACTTTCTTCAAGGAGCTTTGGTTGAATTACACTCGCGGAACGAGTGTAGATCAACGAGCATCTATCAAAATTCATGATCGTACCTTTCTCCGGAGACAAAATCTACGATATCTCAGCACATACAATCAAAATGAAACACAAACTCGATTAGAAACGTACTTCAAATTCATGATCGTACGTCACCCTCTCGTCAGAGTTCTATCTTCTTACCGAGAAAAACTGGAGAAGCCGAACCGCTATTATCACACTGCTCTTGGACGGCGTATTGAACGACAATACGGTAACGTTTCAGCAGGACAGGCGCATGGCAACACCGTTACTTTCAAACAGATGGTCCATAGTATCATCGACCATGGTCCGTATGACCACCACTGGACCCCCGTCTCGCTATTGTGCAATCCCTGCAAAATAGCCTACGACTATATCGTTAGGTTAGAGACGAGCTATTTGGACTACCCATATATTTTTTCGAAACTTGAAAACGTCCCGGGTTCGGAGACGGGTCTGCCAGATTCAGTTACAACATACAAAGAAGCGACAGATTTGGACGTGGTTAGGAAGTACTACGGAACAGTTTCCATAAATGTTACAAACAGACTCATTCAGATCTACAACACAGACTTTCATTTGTTCGGATACACGTGGAACAGAACGTCCCAGTCATATGGCCCTCGGTTGAATGCAGGCGGCGAGGAATCTTAGCGGAGGCGTGTAATAGTATTGTTATTATTATTACTATTATTACAATTATTACTATTATTACTATTACTATTATTATCATTATTATTATTATTAGTAGTAGTAGTAGTAGTAGTAGTAGTAGTATAGTAGTAGTAGTAGTAGTAGTAGTAGTAGTAGTAGTAGTAGTAGTAGTAGTAGTAGTAGTAGTAGTAGTAGTAGTAGTAGTAGTAGTAGTAGTAGTAGTAGTAGTAGTAGTAGTAGTAGTAGTAGTAGTAGTAGTAGTAGTAGTAGTAGTAGTAGTAGTAGTAGTAGTAGTAAACACAAGATAATTATAAAAGTATGTAAACAAACGGCTATACAAAAACCAAATATAAAACGTATCCAACAAAAACGATGATGTGACTTTTAATTGAAGTACCAATTTGAGTTAGTTCAGCATATAATCGTGGATACGCTGAACATATCGACGAGGTAGGATAAGTAAAACTAACAGATCCATTTTGTTTGTGACACTGTAAATGTAACTTGTATTCTTTGATTACGTCAACACAGTTGTGGTCGTACGAGCAGAAAGAAAACAATTGATATCAAACAGGTGTTAAAATGCGACGTTTGAAGGCACTTAGGTCTTTGTTCCCAGCATCCACTTTAAACACACAAAGGGGTTCTTTATCACATGTGGTCTTTGGTTGTTAGCTCAATGCCACAAAAGCAAGAATTAATGGCTTGACGTGTGTCACTTGTGCTATAGATGCTTCTCTCACTTGTGCTACAAATGCTTCCTCTGTCGGATCCATTTTCTACTGTAATTTATCCAAGACCATTAGCAAATAGCGTAGCTCCTCGCTAACGTAGAATACTTCCGACATTTGTAAACAACAGAAAAATAGTCCGAACTGACCTTCCTTTCGGTAGGCCCGCCACTTGAAGCCTGTCAAAATCTGCTCTCGGGAAGTGAGACGATACGAATATTTTCATTGATTATAAATCGTTGCGATTTAATTTCACCATTTTATTACGAATGCAAATAAATATTATTTGTTGACACACAGGACCCGTTTCGTGTATAATAAGGTATCATATCTTTGTTTTTGCGCAGAAATGTCTAATATCGAAGAAAACCGAAATAAACCAAAATTTTACATGGGCTAGGTAATCAAACCACTCGGCTTGAAATAAAGATGGCGATAAGCAGTGTTCTATGACGACGATTTAGGCACTGAAATTTTTTTCCCAGTTTGTCTGAAAAGTGAATATGCTTCTGTCACCATTAATGTATACTTATATAGTATACATTTAGGTATATGGAATGTTACAGCTGTGTTTCAGTTCCCCTTTAACCTTTGTCATGCATGTAAGAAGTCCACAAACAAAACTCAATACGAGGTGGAACGACATCCAGGAACGGATATACATTCCAGACTGGCTAGATGCGGTGCGGACCGTAACGTCGCGCTAACCTTTGCCAAGAACCGCTAACCTTTTGACATGACCCGCTAACCTTCGACGTTCTGGACCGCTCGACGTTCTGGACCGCCACACCGGTCTGGGCCGCCATTGCTTTAATGACGCCGAAAACGGGGATACCCTAAGAATGTTTGCCAGCATTATGCAAATGATTGTTTGACCTATTTTGATGAACCAATGAAAGATTGAACTACGTCATAGCGCAATTCGCGGGATTTTTCCGACGACTACAAGCGAGGTGAGTGGACGTTTACTTTTACGTTGTGAAAAATCGTTTTAAAGTGCTATTAATATTTCGCGCAGAACTTTTATACTTCATGCAGATAGTTGTATGTATATCTACGTTAAAATGGTATTAATGTTATCTATGTGGGCCCGTGTGCAAGAACGCACGAGCGCGTTACAAATAGGCATGGCGCAAGCAGTTTGGCGTTTAAAGTTGAAAAGTGAACTTTGTTAGCGGTACGCGCGGTGGTGCGCACGATGCTCGCGGCACGTACGCCACGTTGCATAATGATGTTCGACGGGGCGCGCGCTGTGTTAAAATGCTTTTACACGGAGTACAAAATATAGGGATTTAAGTTTTAAATTCTTTAAAAGATATCATATTTTAAATTGATTTAGAGCTGTTCTACTGGGTCTGTGGTTGTGAGAATAGACTGAGGCGGTCCAATATTCATTATGTTCGATTCGTATATCCTGCAAGTGTGGCGTAGTTAATATAGGAATGTAGGTCACGCCGTTTCATACGATTCAAAATCAACTCAATCAAAATTCGTTGCGCTTCAATCCTGGTGTATTTTTCCTGGTATAAATAATTATGAATATATAATTGTAGAATGACATCAATTATTTATAGTTTTCAAAATAGGCGAAAATATTAATTCATATTTTAAAAGCTTTATGACCGTGATATGTTTTGGCCACTGAGCTTCTGTGACAGGCATCTAAGAGCAAATAATATATAACTTATATTTATTGTTAATATATTTATTGTTGATACACTCAAACTCATACAAACATTGAATCATGACACTGTTGCAAAATCGGTGTGTAGTGTGCCGTGAACATTGCCATACAATGTGCTAGGATTTATGACACTGAAATTGAAATATGTACACTGAGTGTGTAGTGTGCCGTGAACACTGTCACACGTAACATGCTTGGATTTATGACACTGGACTGACACTATCTACAATGAGTCTGTAGTATATTGTGAACATTGGCATGTGGATATGTCAGTGCTTTGTACAATGATACACATTGGTGGGGTAGTTGGTACCTTACACAGTGGACAGGTCAACATTGTGGGCTTTACTAAGGAGATATGGATGTCCCGAGACTTTTGTCAAGATAATTCAAGAATTGCACGATGGAGCTGGAGCAGTGTCTATCGGTGGATCAACTACTGATCCTTTTGAAATTAGCCATGGACTAAAGCAAGGATGTGTCTTGGCACCTACCTTGTTCACTCTCTTTTTGGCAGCACTACTGTCTACAGTGTCCGAGCACCTTAGTACAGGAGTTTTCATCCGCACTACATCCGATGGGAAATTATTCAAATTGGCTAGAGTAAAGGCAAGCACAAAAATTTGAGAACTCGGCATTCGTGAACTACTATTTGCAGATGATGCTGCTATCGTTGCCAATACACTAGAAGCCATCAGAGAGATATGCAAGCAGTTTGAACAAGCTGCACCCATGTTTGGACTTACAATCAACACACAAAAAACTGTGACGCTCTACCAACCACCACCCGGCCAAACCTCAATCGATCCATATGTTGAAATATATGGCACGCCACTAAAACCAGTTAAGAAATTCACATACCTGGGCGGCACTGTTGCATCTGACAACACCATTGATGTGGAAATTAACAACCGTATTCAAGCTGCCTGTGGAGCCTTTGGAGGACTGTGGAAGCGTGTATGGTCACAACATGGTATTTCAGTCTCCCCAAAGTGCAAGGTGTACAAGGCAATTGTGCTTCATACACTACTGTACTCAGCAGAGACATATACTCTCTATCGTCGCCATTTTAGAAAACTCTCCAAAGTGCATCTCCATCTACGACAAATCCTGCAGATCTCATGGAAAGATCACATTCCAAATGTTGAAGTCTTGAGACGGGCTAATATGTCCAGCATAGAAGCCACTGTAACGGCTTCCCAACTCCGTTGGACTGGACATATCATCCGTATGAATGACAGCAGATTACCAAAGGCTGTATTCTATGGAGAATTTGCCAAAGGGAAACGTCTTTCTGGTGGACAACGGCTGCGATACAAAGATGTAGTTAAACTACACCTAAAGGCTACATACATCACCGCAGACCACTGGGAGACCCTTGCACAAGAGTGGAGGCAGGCCATTCACAAAGGACTGACACTATCTGCCCCTATCATCTTCGTGTCAACTGCGGGAGAGGCTTTAAATCTCAAATTGGTCTATTCTCTCACCAACGAGCAAAGCAATAACGGACGAAACCCTACACTGATGTCATCATCGGACACGATGGACAGCAAAGAAGAAGAAGACCTGATATGTCTTATGAACATCGATACACTTAGCTTGGCACTGATTGCCACTGAACTGAATATTACAAACATTTTGTCAGCAATGCATTACGTTTTTACTGTTTCCAATAGTTCAATACAAAAAGCCAAATGAAAAAAAACGGATAATGTTGACCACTTTATATGCCTCTCCATATATGAAAAAAAAAATCGAAAATGCACACTGTAGCAATAAAAATGAAAGGCCCCAAATAATAGATATGCTTCACTTTTAAAAAGAACATGAAATTATTACAAACCATTTTGTTTCCTTTAGTCAATGCGGAATATTCCCCCTAATAATGAATTCTGACCAATACAATCACTTTCCGGTCAAGTTATCAAACAATGCAAATTGAATTTGGGGCTTGGGTCAACCTGAATGAACAATTAATGTTGTACTTCTGTTTCACTCGTTTTCCATGTATACATGTCGGCTGCACACTATGAATAATATAGAATAATAATATTTCATATTAAAAGCGAGAAATTATACAAACGAAGTATATTGGGGTTACTTTGTACTGGGATATTATTCATAATAACAATATTCTGACAAATACAATTACGCCAAGGTCAAATTTAAAAAGAAATGAATGTCATTGATGGTTCACACTCTGATATACTATTATGTTGACGATATGAACATAAATGATCCATTACAACAACATGTATGTGGAATTACAAACTATTCAGTTCATGAATTGCACTTAATAATATAATTAGGTCGTCTCTCAACAATATACGTCACCTGCCAGCATTAGTCAGTTATTTAGGTCACGCCAAGGTCATGTGATATGAGGTCAACACTTGGTTATAAATTTGACCTGATAAATACCCTTATTAGAACAATATTCTGGCCAAGACAATTACGTCAAGGTCAATTTAAAAACAAATGTCATAACTTTTGGTTTCATTTGCAGCACAAATTTCAGGTCAGCAGAAAATGAATATGAAACCTGTGAACACAATGGCCTGTTTTTCTTACTCTAAAAAGTCGAATAACTTTGTTAATAATAAAGCTATTGAAAAAAAATCAAAAAGTATTGTAAACTACATAGCATACACTATCACACAAAATTGTTTAAATGATTCTATGACAATTTTGAAAATATTGTTAGCGTATCTACTTCAGCATGAAGTAGATACGCAATACGCGTACGCAATACAGACAGTGTCATCAAATAACGACAATTTATTTCAGCAGTTCGCGCGCATATAGAAGTTTCACTGGCAAGCGTCACAATTTTGAAATCAGAAATGCTGGCGATTTCGTTGAACTCGGCGTCGATCTCCATATCGTGTACTGCATTTCATAACGCCACGCGCCTCGTTCTCACCCGTTGAACTACCTGCCGCAGTTTTCAGAACTAACATTTACCAGCGCGCCATCTATTGCGCACTACAATAAACTAATCGGTGGTTTAGTTCGTTCGTTTCGGATCGATTTACTTAGTCACTAACCGTAAACGATTATTCCAGTAGCTGTAGTGTATAGTTTTGTGACGCATACAAGGTCAAAATATGGTTACAAATTATTTCTCCATAAATTCAGTTAAAATCCGTATCAAAATGGAATACGGTCATATCACTTAAAAAACCGCCAAAATCCATATCGGATACGGGTAATCCATATCATGTGGCAGGTCTGAATTACTGCTGAATACGGTACACGCTTATGAATAGCACAATTCAGTGCCCCCCTTTTCGTGGTATTGCGTTGCTTTCTTTCCGGTTGGCTGCTTAGGTATATTTCAACCAAGTCAATGTAGTCACGGGCTTCGATCAGTGGGGGACAGGGGGGACGCGTCCCCCCACTTTTCAGCGTGGGGGGATAGTATAGGAATTGCCCCCCAGCTCAGAAAAATTGCGAGGCATATAGCCTGACTCACCACTCCTCTCTCTTAAAAGCCGCTATACAGGACTAGCTAGACAATAAACTTGCGATTTGAAGTTCCGACCACCCATTAGAAAATCGACTAGATAAATTGCTTGGCTGGCCACACCGCGCAACTTTATCTTACTTTAGTAAATATTCATCATGCCGGACTGCGACGCTGCCGGGCTCTATTAGTTTGCCACGTTGTGTTGATATTATTTATAGGCTCTAGCCATCAAGTACATTGTAAATGATGAAATTTGTGTTGCACTTCCCCCCTCGCCTGCTTGATGCTTATCGCCTACGGCAGAAGCGGCGGATTCCTGCAGTTTGTGTAACTTATTCCCATTTGAGTGATGACAAATTTCTTTGCCAAAATGTTGGATTCGGAAGTTCTACACAACATGGGCGTCGATCGGTGGGGGACGAGAGAGACGCGTCCCCCCACTTTACAGCCTGAGGGGGTCAGCATAGGAAATGTCCTCACACTGTTTCAGTTCATACTATAAATGTAAAGGCATATATAGCGAAACTGATCACTCCCCCCTCTTATAAACTTTACATCGGTCTAGTAGTAAAATTAATAAAAGTTATACGAGTTCAGACATAAACTTCCGACTACCTAGTGGAAAATAACTAGATAAATTGCTTGGTTGGTCGCAGCCCGCAACTTGATCTTAGTCATCATGAAGGGCTCTGTAATTTTGCACCCTTGTGTTGATAAATTAATAGGCTGTGTTGATAAATTAATAGGCATTAGCCATCAAACACATTATAGATTATTAATTTTTGTTTGCCCTGTCCCTCTTGGATTGCAGCCTGGTCGTCCTGGTGGATACTTATATCGCCTACGGCGGAACCAGCGGATTCCTGCACTTGTGGAATTTGATCCCATTTTGAGCGATGACAAATTCCTTTACCAAAAGTTGGGTTTGGGAAATCCCAATTAGGCATCCCTGTAACCGCTGCATCATGTCACTCTATGAATCAGGCAAGCAGTGTTGGGTCCAAAGTCTACCCCCCAAATGTGCAGTGATTGGGGCAGGCTATGGCCCCTCTTCAAATATATATGTTGCCAACATAACTATTTTAAATAGCGTAATATAAATGCCTTTGCTTATTGTAGAATTAGCACCAGACCAACAATGAATTATGTTTTATATTTACATAAAAATAGTTATATGTATTTCAGGTCACACACACACATACACACACATGACCTGAAATACATGTTTTATATATATATATATATATATATATATATATATATATATATATATATATATATAGTTATGTATATATATGTATTTGTTACACACACACATATATATATATATATATATATATATATATATATATATTTATTTATATGTGACCATGAAATACATATAATATTTTGACATAACTTTATATATATATATGTTATAAATAGTTATATGTATTATAATTTTATATATATATATATATATATATATATATATATATCCTATTATTGAGTGTCTATTGTCTAAGCTTTCTGACTCTGCAATGGAAGTAAATTTTAACTACATTCAGATGCGTCGATCCGGTTTTAAAATTGGGGGACGGGGACCATATTTTATATACATATATGTATGTATACTATATATATATATTATAATGTGTGATATAATATATATATATATATATATATATATATTATATCACATATTATAATATATATATATATATATATATATATATATATTATATCACATATTATAATTATATATATATATATATATATATATATAATGTATGTGTATGTATGTATATATATTATACATACATATATGTATATATAAATTGGTTCCCCGTCCCCCCACTTTTAAAATCGGATCGACGCCCCTGAATGTAGTTTAAAAAATTACTTCTCATTGCAGAGTCCAGAAAGCTTAGACAATAGCACACTGTGAATAATAGGAGATAGCCGATATACAAGTTGGTGTCGACACATATTTTACAGAAACATCTGCTCAGTTGAATTAGGAAATGACTGCCACAAGGACGACTTGCTGACATTGTGTTCACTTTGCAGTTATAATACTTACATATAAAATGACGCAGGTAATGTAGATTTTTATTCATACTTCTCCGAACTAAACAAACCCTCTATAACTGGTTTCCGGAGGCGAATACACACAAGTGTCCTTACTTGGAACATTCAAATCACAGTATCGTGGAGTTGGTTGGATATTTGATTAATGCTCCTTTACAGCAGTCAACCACAACTCTGGAACAATAGGTACCAACCCACATGCATAGGGCCTAATGAATGAATGTTTGTAAAAGCCTTAGTCTGTGCGTGTGTGTCATTAGAACATTATTGCATGTATTGTAGACTTATATTTTATATCAATGTTTCAGCACATAGCATGTCTTTAAAAATACACTTTCGAACATGCACTTTGATTTACCAATATCACATCAGCTGTGTTAACACATGTTGGTACAATTGAGATATTTGCATATCTATGTTGCATTTACTGTACCGTCAGAATGCATTCAAAATGCAATGTATGAGTGTATTTGCCTCCGGAAACCAGAATGTGACATTGGACCACTTGCTGACATTCAGTTCACTTTGCAATTATAATACCTACATATAAAATGATGCAGCCAAATGTAGATTTTTATACACAATTCTCCGAACTAAACAAACCATGTATAAATGGGGCATATGTCATGTCTTTTCCAAATTATTGATATATTGCCAGAGCTAATGTTTACGGCTACTGTAATTCTTCTTCTCTGTTGAGGCTTGAGTTGTGCGTGTGCCTGTCTTATCCCAATTCAATTGCGCAGGTGTTTATGTAAAAGTATGTGTCACAGGCATAGCCCCCTTTTCCGTCGACACCAAGTTGTATATCGGCTATCTTCTACGATTCACTGGTGTTATTGTCTGTGCCTTCTGAGCTCTACAATGAGAAATGAAATGGTTTTAATTACATTGACTTAGTTGAAACACACCTAAACAGCCAACAGAATAGAAAACTACGAAATACCACGACAAGGGGGGCACTGAATTGTACTATTCATAAGCTTACGTATTCAGTAGTAATTTATAGTGTTATGTGTGTTATCATAACAGCAACATATGCAAGTCTTAACATAACTACCATTAGCAACATTCGCCTTTATTGCTCTGGAGTGACAATAACACCAATATATTTTATATTAGTAAATCATCAGCAGCAATTAGGACGCACGATTTTTGGCTTTACCTAGCTCTGGCAACTTTCAAAAAATTCTTGATGCAGACAACCGTTCTAACAGTCTGTTTACAAACAAATGACATAAT
>JAODUO010002378.1:20000-30082 GCA_025642075.2 Ridgeia piscesae
ATCATGTTGCTTGTTATTCTACGCTTTGGGAACAACATCGATAGTGTGCCGACGTCCATGCTTCAAAAGTACTACACAGGTACCTATAACAATGAGTTGTTACAAGTGATCCATCCATGACGTGATCTATTACCAAAGTGGTGCTTAAGACCTCCAAGCGTGTTTTCTTTGCGACAAAGCAGAGGGCTCTGACATGTACGTGAGTACTGCGGGACTGATTTGCGCATCATTCTTCCTAATACTTCGGTACTACATGTACGTAAAGATATTTTGATAAACTGCGTTCGGTGGGGATCACGTACATGGTTGTGATATATGTATGTAATATATATATATATATATATATATATATATATATATATATATATATATATATATATATATATTATATATATATATATATATATATACTCTATGCTGGCAAGGCCCGCTCTCTCCAGGAGTTCACGGTCAGTCACTCTGCCCTGCTACCTGATGCCCATGAGTGACTCGGTGACCTCGCATGGAAGCGCTCAAGCTGTCTGACGTGTTTCCTGTACAGCGGCCACGTCTCACAGCTATAGAGGAGACGAGTGAGTACGACTGCCTTGTACACTTTGATTTTCGTGGACAGCTTGATATTCCTGTGATTCATAACTCGGGAGCGCAGGCGACCCATGGACGGGCTAGCTTTACTGATACGACCCGCAATTTCCTTGTTGAGGGAAGCATAAGAAGATATGACGCTCCCCGGGTACCACAAGTGATCGTCCGCCTTCATCTCAGTTCCCGCTATGGACTCTTTGGGAGGATGGGCTGTTGTGTCTGGTGCAGGCTGGTGCAGGGCTTCTGTTTTGCCGAGACTGATTGTGATAGTGAGGTCGAAGAGGTGTGTCTCTTCCGCAAATCTGCAGACGTTAGTCTGGACGTGACGCCCCGAGTGTGCTATGAAGACACAGTCATCAGCAAACAGTGCGTCGGGGATCAGTCTCTCGAGCATCTTAGTTTTAACGTTCAGTCTGCGTAGGTCAATAATAGAGCCATCCTGTCTGTAGCGAAGGTGCACTCCTCTCTCAAGGCCGTGTAGAGCAAACAGGTGAAGAACAGGTTGAATAATACAGGAGCCAGGACGCAGCCCTGTTTCAGTCCGTTTGTTACTTCGATCGGTGTTGAGTAGAGAGGACAAGTCTCTTCATGCCGTCACAGAAAAGGTGAATGAGGTTAGTGAAATTGTTGGGACAGCCAAGCTTATATGATCCAGAGGGCCGCCCTGTTGGCAGTGTCGACGGCCTTCGTCAGGTCTATGAAGACTGCGTAGAGATCCATATGCTGCTCGGTGCATTTCTCTTGGACCTGTCTGGCCGCAAAGACAATATCGGTGGTCCTGTGGCCTGGTTTGAGTCTACACTGGGCTTCTGACAGGGACTGATCAAGCGATTGAGGATGACTCGTGCAAGAATCTTCCCAGCGATGGACAAGAGCGAGATACCTCTGTAATTGCCACAATCAGATTTGCAACACTTGTTCTTAAACAGGGAGATAAATGTGGGATCCTTGAAGTCTTGTAACTATTATATATTATACATGTAAATACAATTGCTGCGCAGGTTCTTATTGCAGTACTTACAATGTTTACCCTTAATTGGTTTAATTAAGTTCAAAATACATCTGAAAAAAGAGTGCAATAAGAACGGGTGCACCAACAATATTTACATATATAATATTTTACATATTTGATACACACACACACACACACAAACACGCACGCGCGCGCACGCACGCACACACGCACACACGCACGCACGCACGCACACACACACATACACACACACACACACACACACCAAGAACATGTGTTTCACTTCAAGAACATGTTGGACGCTTCAACAACCTGGTGACGATGTCGGTGAATATCTTTCATGAAATAACTTAACATATCATCAGAAGAAAAGTACGAATAACTATCATATGTCTGTTGTGTTAATATTAATCAGGAACCTAATTATTGAATTTCGGTTTTTCTTCCGGACGACAAGTGGTGAAAAATAAGATGTGATCAGAACTAAAGTCAACATAAATCACTTAAGCTGTCCGTCACTTCGTTTTCAGCCATTGACCAGTCAGACGCTCGCGTCAAGTGGCTGCAAGAAGCGTGCAGAACTCTGAGTGACAGTGACCGGTATAAGCTAAGGAAATCACGGCACGTGTACAACCATATTCTCGTCGATGATGCCAACCACATGCTTTTCTGCGATGCCCCCAAGACCGGAAGTACTTTCTTCAAGATGCTTTGGTTGAAGTATACTCGCGGAAAGAGTGTAAATCAAAGAACACCTAACGTAGTTCATTATCGCAACTTTCTCCGGAAACACAATCTACGATATCTCAACAGATACAACCAGACTGAAACACAAACTCGATTAAAAACATACTTCAAATTCATGATCGTACGTCATCCTCTCGTCAGAGTTCTATCTTCTTACCGAGACAAACTGGTAAATCCGAAGACACATTGGCATCATCGCACTATTTTGTTACGGCGTATTAAAAAACAATACGGTCATATGTTGGCGGGCCAGTCCAATAATAACACCAATAATAACACCGTTGCTTTCAAACAGATGGTGCATTATCTCATCGACCATGGTCCATACGACTACCACTGGATTCCAATCTCGCTTCTTTGCTATCCGTGCGAAATTTCCTACGACTACATCGCTAGGCTTGAGACGAGTAATTTGGATTACCAATATATATTCTCGAAGCTTGAGAACGTCTCGGGTTCGGATAAACGTCTGCCAAAATCAGTTGCAACATACAAAGGAGCGACAGATGTTGATGTCGTCAGAAAGTACTACCGAACAGTTCCCATAAATGTTACAAAGACTCTCATTGAAAACTACAACATAGATTTTCATTTGTTCGGATACACGTGGAACATAACGTCCCATTCCTGTGGTCCTCGGATGAATGCAAACGGCAAGGAATATTAGTGGTTGTGTGAACCAAACAGCATAATAATACATGAGCTAACTATTTAGTGCGTTAGCCTCTTCCTACAATGTTGTATGATTCTCTGAGTGCATGAGCTTACATAGCATTGTCTAGATTCTGCAACTCTACACGACCACGACTGTGTGTGTGTGTGCGTGTGCGTGTGCGTGTGCGTGAGCGTGCGTGCGTGCGTGCGTGTGTGTGTGTGTATGGTTTCAGAGATCGTTCCGTTTTGGTCTTACCAACATATTAGAGGCTGTTTCTTTAACTTTAGGTGCTGGAGTGTGGAGCGTGTGTTTATATAGTCTCTCTGACATCCATAACAATTGCACAGCATTGTGTAGCGCAGGTTGGCGTTTAACCACAGTCCCAATAGTTATGTTATACCGAAATAATTAACAGTTTTGTATGTTAATCACATTGGTGTGAATCCTATCTTCTGGATTTAAAATAAAACTACAGTTGTAGACACCTTAAATCCAACACAACGCCCCTACAAAGCCCTTCGATTCAGCTCTCCTCCTAGGGATGTCGAAGCTTGAGCTTTTTATTGTGAGGTTGAAATTGTGTCCACAACCAAATATAATTTATTGACAACGTAGATTAATAACAATTTAACGGTTGACTTGACAAGTAAATGACGTTGTATCAATGTTATTAATTCTCCGTGAACGTCGTTTCGACATTGGATGCATAATTAACTACAACAATAGGGACGTCTGCTATTTCTGGCGCCATGACATTTAAATCAGGTCCGGTGTACAGAACTTGGAGTCTCAGTCAATATGTCGAAACTATGTGCATGGATTACGCCACACGTCAACATTTTGTTATGCCATGACGTGAGCGTGCGACCAATATCTGGAACATACTGAAATAAAGGAATATAATTGTCAAGTGTTTCAGTGCGGGAGACTGCCTTTTTCCAACATAGTCGACCCTGCTGAAGACCTCCCTATATATTTAACTCTGCTAGGGGATGGGGCATTTCTATTTTCAAAATATTTTTGCGCGTGTATAAATGTGGCTGCTTTTCTCCAAGCATCGCTGGGTAATTCGGCTAGTATAATAATTATATATAAATTGTGTGTGTGTGTGTGTGTGTGTGTGTGTGTGTGTGTGTGTGTGTGTGTGTGTGTGTGTGTGTGTGTGTGTGTGTGTGTGTGTGTGTGTGTGTGTGTGTGTGTGTGTGTGTGTGTGTGTGTGTGTGTGTGTGTGTGTGTGTGTGTGTGTATACGTATGTATACGTATGTATATGTATTTATGTATGTATGCATGTATGTTTATATGTATGTTTGTATGTGTGTATGTATGTATGTATGTATGTATTTATGTATGTATAGAGTGCTGCTAGATCGCGTAGTACGGTCAGCCAGCAAAACCATTGGCACCACACTTCCAACAGTGAATGAACATTACGAAACATGTGTGATGAAAAAGACAAGGGAAACCTTAAAGGACACCTCTCACCCATTGCACGAATTTTACTCTGTTGCACAATCTGGTTGTAGATACATATTCGAAAGAGCACGCATTAACTGTTATTGTAGCACGTTTCTTCCAACTTCTGTTAGGCTATTAAACGCGAAATCGGGGAGTGGAAAGTGATCGGGAGGATGGGGAGATACAAAGGGGGCACTAATATTATAAGCATTGTCAGTTCTAATGTGGTTGTATTATGTTGAATTATGTGAGTATCTACTAGAAGAATGTCCTTGTTGGGTGACTATTAAAGGTTATTATATTGTATGCACCTGACCGGACTGGAAAGGTTCGTTGCTAGTAAAGAAAGACTTTCAGCTTGTGTAGCGGTGACGGTTCCAAAAATAAAACAATGCCATTCATACAATGACATATTGGGTAAATTCTTGTTTAATGTTATATATATGTTGACGTGTGACAATTAATGTGATTGTTTTTGAATAATAATTTGAATGTTTTTTCTGAATAATGGTGTGCCCAAAATTAAAATACACTAAAATGAACAATACAAATATAATTTTTCACCTAGTTTAATAGTTTATTTACACGTATTTTAGTTTAATAGTTTATTTACACATTTTTAAATGATACATTTTGCAATTCAAAATATATATGACAAAACATTCCACAACATGTTTACACATAATAAGAGATATAATAGTGATAATAGGTTAAAACCAACTATATAATATGTTGTCATATGTCGTGAGTGCTGTATAGGTACGTAATGGTAATACGTGTGACATTTTGTGACAACTAATATAGAAAGCAATCAGAACATGATGGAAATGCTATTTTTTTATCAATAATTATGTATATTTAGGTTGACTCCCAACGTCGATCCTTTCATGAAAAGCTTCACTTGCGCCCAAAATAATTGTGCTCGCTTCCACAAATGATCCTATCTTACGCCCTACCGCACATGTCGGGGGACTCAACCTAGGTATGTGGAGCTGTGCAATCCACTGCTTGCACCTGCTACTACTACAGGTAAGCAAGGCCTTATCGCTACCATGTGCCTTTGTTATAATCGTATGCATAATGTCCAATATTATTATATGCATGCACTCTGTTGATATAACTTGTGTTGTCTTTTATGAAACGCAATCCTTTTCCATACACAGACATATGGTGAATGTTCTGGTGTAGCCGTTGTTCCTTTATTGGGACATATCAACCGATCACGCCCCAAAAGAACGGTATTCATGAAGGTGTAGTTACTTTTCTTAGACTACTCCATTCCCCCGTTCAGTGATGCCCCACAGGATCTTCATGAATCTGTAATTACTCTCTTTAGAGTGTCACAAATGATCGTCGGGAAGGTGCAGGATTACTCCCTGTACAGTGTACAGTGTCACAAACAGTCTCCGGTGACTGCTCCTTTAAAGTGTGCGCACTTGTTGTGTCTCGCAATGTCTTCAGAAAACTCATCAGAGCTATTGAATAAAACAAAATGAATACTGTGACAAGCAGCCAGGAGCATAAAACGGGATCGGCCACACCCTTACTTACGCACGCATACACACTCACGCACACACACACACACACACACACGCTCACACACTCACGCACACACACGCACACACACGCACGCACACGCACACAAACTCACGCACACACACACATACATACATACACATACATACACACAAACACACAAACACACACACACATATGATAGCACACACGCGAACACACACACACACACACACACACACACACAGACCCATATACACACACAGACGCACAAACACACACACATACACACAAACAAACACACAGACGCACATGCGCATGCACATCCATAGAAACGCATACAGGGCTCTAAACTGCAATAAGTATATAACAAGCATAGATCAGCGCTTATGATAACAACGACACATCACAAAAAGGAGGGGCGGTTTAATGTACAGCCACCCCTCGGTGAGTTGATGGTCAGACGGAACAACGTGATAGCGATTCTTTTTGTCATTATTTAGTCTAGTTTTGTCTACTAACTTTGTCCGCCCGTGCCGCACTCCGAGATAGACTTGTGTTTGTCCTGTTTCGTCCACTTGTCAGCCATTATTACAACAAACCTGCGGAGTCATTGCAAATATGAATTTATCTTTGTTTCTATAACATCAATGGTATGACGGTTATTGTATATAATTGAAATGTCGTCATTTGCTGAAAACATGTTTACTGGTAACATGTATACGTAAAACATATTTCTGTAGGTTTCTGCAAATTATATCAGTTGCGTGTATTTTACGGATGACAACATAGAGGATTATAACTACATCCTTTTTCATAACCAGAATATATAGTAACTGCCTAGTCGCCAAAATAACGTGCACAATCTAAATGGTGACACTAAGAGAAACGTATCAAATACATCAGAGCATAATACATAACAAGAAATGTTTGACACACAGAAAAGAATCACACTGATCACTGATTACACTAATCACTACCACAATTAATAATGCACCGTTACAGTTCGCGTTTCTGTTTTGAAGAACGTTTTTAGAGCGAAACGTTCTTCTTTGTGATGTTACTTAGCTTAGATTTAACAAGATTGCCACCTAGAGATTCAAATCTAGATGGCAGGTGGACTAGGAAGCCATTTGGCTTATCGAGAGTCCAACCTATCTATCTAAGTATACCCCGCCCGTCTTAGGTATATGTCGATTTTATTTTTAAATATATTAACACTACTAGCACCTACACAATCACCTGATAATCAGTTCCATTCGTTTACTGTTCTTTGTGAAAATGAAAATTTTCTAATATCCAGTCTACACTGCTTTTTGGCTAATGTAACTCCATGTCCTCTAGTCCTTCTCTCTTCCTTGACTGTGAAAAAAATATTTCTGTCAATGTTTTCATACCCATTCAATATTTTAAACACCTCAATCTGATCTCCTCTCAATCTTCTGGTTTCTAGTGTTGTTAAACCACAGGTGTCTTTTCTCATGTTCTCCTGAAACTATATGGAATCTTGTAGTTGCATCTGTTTCTTTGGGCTACATAGTTATTTGGTGGTATACAATAGCACTTTGAGAACTGTCCAACAATTTACCTCGCAACGAGTTGGATGTGAACTGTTCTGAATGCGCGAAAGGCGTCTACACACTGATTGTAGGCGGCCAGCAACTCGTTGTTGCCTCTTGCTTTCACTGCAACACATAATGTCATCAACGCCGGTCAGAACACGAATCTAGCCTTGACATAAATGGTCACAGCACGTGTGGTTTGACCGAACCGCCACAACAGTGCAGTTTGTGAGAACCGTAAAGAAAGCAGGTTTGTTAACAATACGAGAAAACACATGCCTTACCCACAATGGTGGGACAGCTTGTTAAAATGAAAATAACTGGCATGGTTTGTTAAAATTGCGAGCAAGATTTGTTAGAAATGTCGCAGACGTACCATAGTTCCTGATGGAAGGAGCTTGTCGTAGTGCATCTATGAAGGCGCGGTGACGGGGCATCATGAACTCTCGCATGTTGTCCAGAAAGGCCTGTTTTTCTACAAATATCAACAGTGAGTGTAATGATATGTTGAAGGTAACTCTCAACGTTCAATCGAGATAATGACGGTAATTGTCACATAAGGATAATTTTATTGAAATTAGTTTTTCTTTGGTGAAAAGTCTCTTTAATAAACGAACGCTGTTTGGATAATAATTCATAAGATATAGAAATAGTTGACAGTATTCTATCTAACAATATTGCTAATTTCCTCCGTCATTTAAAGACATGTTTACAATCTTGCCTATCTACCATATACAAGCAGAGTGGCTGAATGCTTCCCTGTTCGATAGCATAGTCTTCTAGAGAGTAGTGCTTTGTGCAGTCGCAAGATTGGATACAGTGTTATATAACACCGTGCATTTATCTTGACTACGTTCTGTCTGTACTGCCTTATAACCAAGGCAACGTAGAACTGCAAATATAGAAACAAGTTTCACGATTGCAGCAAGATAATTAATTCAAACCAAATTACCTCAGGTGAGAGAACCCAGTGATCTACGCACTGCGCTACGCTACTCCAATACCCATATTTCATCTATACCTGGTTCGTGGGTAATTCCCAGGGCAGCATCTAAACATTGCACTATGGGACTTTGGGCGCCACTTCCCCCGTTCACCTAGAAAGCAACAAAATCAATTGTTACAATAAAATACGCGTGGGTAGTAATATGTTATTATGTTATGCGAACAGAAAATTGTCGTTGCGTTGTCGATGGGTAGTTGTTTTGTCACGCAAAACAAAATGCCAGCGTTATATTTGATGATACGATAACACAATAGTTACCTACGGGCCTCATTTATATATATATATATATATATATATATATATATATATGTTTGTATGTATGTATGTACGTATGCACGTATATATACATATATATATATATATATATATATATATATATATATATATATGCATACATAAGTGCATTACGGTGGCCCAATTTATTTTTTTGAAACGAACAACGCATACGGCCCAATAAAATGAGGTTGGATGACAAAACAACTGTGTTAAAATTTCAGAGAAATCCATTGAGAGGAACAGACCTCTCAATGCACCCTACATTTAAAAACGTGCCCATTTAACAGTCATAAGTTCAATGGTGAACCTATAAATGTTCTATCCTATGAACGATTTGGTTAATTTGAACTCATCATATCCTTGAACAAATTAAGTTTGACTGCCAAAACGGCAACATTGAGCAACTCTGTTAATTTACATAAATCCATGATGGCCAATAGTCAGATCTTAATAAATACTTTAGAACCACTTGTCTTATGTGTAATACCTCTTTTTTGGAGTATTTGGGTATATAGAATCCATTGATGATTCTAAATTTACAGTTCGAGATCAGATGCTGTAGGTCAGGTAAGGGTCAAAGTTGACCTTTCGGCGGACAATTAATGGAAACTTCTATGAAATTATATTTTAGTATTCATGAACATAAATGGACAATCTTACAATATTTGACACATTTGTTCACGCAAGCCCCACCTGTCGAGTCAATCGATTTCACTCAGTTCGGCTAGGAAATATGGAATGGCGTCCCCGCACCAGTTATTGCTTAGGCTGACCTATGTCCACCATACCTATGTGGTATGATTCACTGTGAATGTAGAGTGCAGGGCAAGAAATGTATCACTGAAGTATGTGGCTGCGACAAAAGAATGTCTTTCGTGCATAGCATATAACAACTGCCCTGACGAAGACGGCAACAGCAATCAATACACCAATATAGGTGAGGCTTGGGCGTGGAGGGTATTGTGCTGAAGAGAATGATTTGGACCATGAAAATGTAGACGAAAAGCGTGGAGTGCATCAGGATATCGATGTCGGTTTTGTTGATCCTGGTTACCTTTATGATAAGTGAGAATAGGAACATTATTATTATTACGATTATTACATATTATCTGCAATTATTGAGATGACATAAATCTGATAGAGTATTGTTTAAAACTATTTTTTTTCAATTTTTTCATGGATATCATTCCTTGTAAAATACCTACAGTGACTTTCAAACATAATTACTTAATGCAAGAATTTCCATCATAGAGAAATCTGGAATCCAATATTAATAATGATATTTGCACTATACACTGTGTAACATG
>JAODUO010002379.1:0-28586 GCA_025642075.2 Ridgeia piscesae
TTTTAAATAGCTTAAATATTCACCCAATACCTGAGAAAGTCGTCTAATTATTAATAAAAAAACAGGATAGTGGATAGCAGTAATAAATTAAAAAACATTAGTGACACAACAACAAACAAAATGACACCTAGGGATTCCATGAAAGTCGCCTTTATGTTAGAAACAGGATATTCTTTAAAGTAATCATGAAAGTAATCTGATTACAAAAGAAATGAGTACTCAGAAAAAATGTATTTGATATTTTTCGAGTACATTCATTGTATGTACTCGTACTGTAGTACTGGGGTACTTTTCATTGCATTTCAAGAATCGTACTCGTACTCGAGTACATTTGTATTGTACTCACTCCATCTCTGGTATATTGTTAACTGGCAAAATGTCATATTGAGACATCACGCTAATGTGCATGGTGGATCATCTGACTTACTTGCTAAACCATTGAATTATTTGTTTTGGAATTACATTAGTGATTTGCACGACACAATGGTTGAAGGGTAGAGAATTCCACTCATTGTGGTGGAGAAGAAACTGGTTCCAAATGTTTACCGAGTGTTTACCCGAAGATTAGTGTTGTATTGGATAGAGTGATCTTGTGGGATATCTACAAGTCCACGTTCCATCTAGTATATTATGCTAGTCTGTTAATATGTCTTCTTGTTTGCTCAGTGTGTCCCCAATATTTCAAGAAACTACCAATAAAGGCAATAATATTGCAAATTTGCAAAGTGATTTTTTTACAGTACATAAGTTATGTCTCATCATAGCTAATTATTCATCCTTTACTGTAAGCCTGTAACATGTCCTAGTATCAATGTTGTATGAGTATCTGAACTGATACAGCACACAGAATTTGTAATTTGTTCTCTCACTGAACAAATAACATGAATGATTGAAAACAACATTCGCAATGCTATTTTTTAATGTTTGAATAATATGTTTACTGAAAAATATAGCAGTCATGTTGGCACTTTCAGAGCGGTCAACCTGAAAATAGGAACTGCATGCGTAGCTACGAAACTCGAAAGGCAGCACTTTTGAAGTTATTTAGGGAGTGATATCAAAGTGCCTATATTATCGTTCATGCGGATTGACTATGACGTCTACTGTCTGGCTTGCATTCAGCTTATTGACATGTAGCTTTACTTTATTTTTATGCCTCTGTTCATGCAAACGTGATATATAACATTCAAAGTAGGATAAAATAAAACAAATAATAATGAATAACAATATCGGACGGCCTAACTCGCTTGGACCTAGTTAGCGGCTCCATGATTCCGTGTACATACCTTCTAGAACGTTAACTATGGTGGACGTTTACGAATAATATCAGTATGTACATAAGTCATCTCGACAGACATCGCAATGTGTCTAATGGTACAAGATTCAAATAATTTAGATACAGAAGACTTAATAATATTTACTAACCTTCTTGCGCGCTTTGATGACTTGGCTACGGCGACGGAAGGATTCGACCGGTAACCCATTTCGACGACTATCGTTGGTCTCAGGTCTCAGGTTGTTTACTCCAAACAGCCCAAACTTGGGCTAACGCAGGAGTTTGTAGTGCTTCTTGTGCGCATGCGTTTGGTTTTGTATATGTTTGTTTGTTTGTTTGTTTGTTTGTTTGTTTGTTTGTTTGTTTGTTATAACTTGTTTGTTTGTTTTACAGGCAATTTAGGTGATTGGGTGTTGGGAAGGGGAGGTTCATTATTGCTGCTTGAAAAGCTATGGGATTTTCTATTGCAGTAATGTGTGGTGGGATCATGTTCCAGATCGCGCTAATATCGTTTGCACGTTCGTACTTGAAAACTCGACGTCGCCGACGTTTCTGCGGATCTTGACCCAGTATATACGGTGAGAAACATCCTATTCGAAGCAACGTTCTTCGAACGGATGTCCTTCTTCGAAGTTCGCGTATCTTACAACATTGTGTTTACAACGGCGATATCATTGACGCACGCAATCGGACACGTGACTTTAAGGCCGGTTCTGCGTGCTGAGTGGTCAGACCACGGTCAGACAACAGGAAGAGGCGCATCATGGATGCCTCTATGAAGCCGATGATTTCAGTAAAATTATCCACTTTGGAATTATTTTACTAATAAACCACTGACGTTAAAAATTTGATTACCGTTCAGAATGGTTGCTTTGTATTAGCGCTTTCACGTGCATAGCACTTAATATTTCCCTTTTGGTTCCCTTTAAATCTCATTGCATCTAGAAACTTCACTGCGCTTTCATAATTACACATTCTGAATTTTCCTTCACTTTTTTCGTTTGTACTCGAATCCTATCACTCCTACATATGGTACAATCAATGTAGTCCGGATAAACACGGATCCTGATAGAGGAGATCTTGTGGTACGTGTGGAAAGACTGCTGGTTGCTTCTGATAGTTACCCTGGGTTCCTCCAAAATGGGCCGGAGATTGCGTTTACCAGTTTATCGTTTATAACATGCATGCGTATTTTGATACTTGAATGCAGTCAGGTCCGATAATACTGATAATTCGGTTAAAAAAATCATTTTTGAGCTGAGCTACGTCACTGACACGTTTTCTGCTAGCCTTCCCACCATAAAGTGGTCTTGCCCAATATGCAAATAATACTCAAGTTCAGGAGAGGCAGGACCAGACTTAAAAATCCGAAGTTATTATGTATTTTTGTTGTCCATAGCCATGTTTATTTTCAATCATTTGAAATATGGCAAGACAAGAAAGAAACAAGTTCGAAATAATAGTAGGGTAATGTACTTGTGTGTTGGTATACAATAGAAATGTCTTCATTCAATGAGGCAACCTTGGTTTATTGTAAACAAACACCTTATTAATACTTCTCGTTTGGCATAGTTATGTCAGTGATGATATATATCGTAGGCAATTACCACCTGTTTTAAAATATCATTTGACTGCTCAATAACTGATACTCTTTATAGATCGATTGTAGTCCTGGCCTGAGTGACGCAGGCTTTAACATGTAAACATGTTTTTCACATGCATCTTTCCATCTGTAATGTGTTCTGGTGATGACACTTATCAAACATACATGAAATTCCTGAATTAAATCAGATTTATATTGACATTTGGTTAAATACAGACGACACATCGATTAGCGGTCTTGTCATATGAGCTCGTGTATACTGAGCGATAATAGGGAACCTATCATATAAGGCGGTGAATTCGTCTCAAACTTATAACAAATGTCAACAGTGGGTCAAGCTGATCTCCACTATACATCAGCTACAGCCCTCAACGATAAGAAGCACTTAGAATGTGGTGAAAGATGGATCTCAATACCATATTTCTTATATACGGAAATAATAGGCTTTGACAGACGCCATCTTTAAAGATGGCGTGAACAGTTATGTTGTTGAAGGTGACAAATAATATGATTTGTATCGCTATGCACTAAGCTATCCAACAACGTCAAAACAATTGCTCTAGGTGACGCAGTGTTTGAGATATTGTAACATTTATATTGACGACCGCCATCTCTAAAAACGGCGGAAATAAATGCCGGAGAAGCAAAGAAATTATATATTTGAAATCAGAATACCCTAAGACATATATATTCTCATACCATACTTATTGCTCTGCATGCCATATTTATTAAGATAAACCAGAAGCAAAATTCAAAAAAGTTTGGCGTTGTCGCAAACAGACGGTTAGTGGCTCAAACTGATTTTTCCATCAATGACACATCCTGGATGATGACCAAAGTCAGGTCTGACACTGTTGTAACATGTATTGGTAGTGGAGTGCAAGAAAATGTGCTTCAGTTTGGTCAAAATCACAAACAATCGTCATTATTTGGGTCTATTGTTGGACCTTAATCCCCTTATGGGCATAAAACTGCCTAAGTGATATTGCTACATGTCCATTTCAATGAAATGCAGTTAATATAACTACCAATTCTAAAAAAAAATAACACGGCTGATATAATCAAATAAGCAAGTAACTGAAAACGTCATTTCTTCATAGGTTTCCGCACACAAGGGGTTACTTCAGCATGTTGTACAAGATTGCTGCAACTACAACATGGTTTTACAAGAATATAGATCCAGACAGTCAAAATGAGACCGGTCCCATCTAATTTGTTTGGTCCCGGCCGCTGCACTAGTCCCTGATCGTAGACATCACGCGGCAATTATGTTGTGGTCCCTCCAAGCCTAGGGAAGTTGACCTTTCATGTACGTCTGTGATTAGCGTAGCACGTACGCACAGCAATCGAACGACACCCACACAGCACTGGCCGTTTGTTAGGGATGTTATTATTATCATTAATGTGTAGCACATGTATACATTAACTATGTTTCATTTAGAATATTCGGTTCCTATGCCATAGACATTCAATCGATTGCTCGATCGATTGCTCGATCGACCAATCAGTCAGTCAGTCAGTCAGTCAGCCAGCCAGTCAGTCAGTCAGTCAGTCAGTCAGTCAGTCAGTCAGTCAGTCAGTCAGTCAGTCAGTCAGTCAGTCAGTCAGTCAGTCAGTCAGCCAGCCAGTCAGTCAGTCAGTCAATCAATCAATCAATCAATCAAGCAATCAATCAATCAATCAATCAATCAATTAATAAATCATTCATTCATTCATTCATTCATTCATTCATTCATTCATTCATTCATTCATTCAATTAGCCAACTAACCAATCAGCCAACCAACAAACCAACAAACCAACAAACCAACAAACCAACAAACCAACAAACCAACAAACCAATCAATCAGTCAATTAATCGGTCAATCAGTCGGTCAATCAATCAACCAACCAATCATTCAATCAATCATTCAATCCTATCAACCAACCAACGAACACATCTAAATGGCAAATCCTTAAATGCGATATACATTACCAATATTAAGTAGCATTTGGTTGTTTTTTTCATATATGTTGTGACAACTAAAACGGAAATTGGAGAGTGGCCTTAGGTACATTCTATTTAACAACACACGCTTTGGGAGTCATTTAAACTTTCACGTGAAATCAACGTTCAGTAACAGAACAGCGAGAGTATTATTAGTTAATAGCGGCAGTTTTTTGCAATTTTTGAGGTAAGCGCGCAGCATGACCTACACAAATCAGAATTGTTGTTCCGGTTACTTTGACAGTAATGCGCGTTTTGTGTTTCAGGCGTTGGTTGATTTCGTCGAATTCCAGACAAACCACTGTTAGCATGAACTATCAAGCCATGCCATAATGAAGGTGTAATCTTCTGTACTTCTCCAGTCGGTGAATAGGATGGATCCAGGAATGAAAACAAAGTAAACAACGTCCTATCCATGAAACCACAGACGGTAGGATGCGTCGACGGTTATTGAACAGGAGTCGAGAATACGTGATTACGAGAAAACATTATTAAACAAGCATCTTGCCAAGCAGCCCGACTGGGCTAGTTGCGTTTCTGTCCGGTCAATGCACCGAGTAAACATTACTACAAAGACACAACGTTACAGGAAGGATTTGTCATTAATTATATGATGGTCAATGACACATATCAAATACGACATATCAATAGCCCAATGTGGAGTAGCTGGGTCAAATCTCTGTACACTGTAAAGTGGTGAGATTGATACCATGTCTTGCATATGTATATATATATATATATATATATATATATATATATATATATATATATATATATATATATATATAATATTATATATTATAGATTAAATTACCAACTTATTCATTTGTGTTTATTTTGTATTTTTAAATGGTTTTATTTTATTTAAAAATTGTAAAATCAGTTGTATTGCTCACTATCACTATCAGTGTCAGTAAAACTATATGTGTTTACATTACCTAACTTATAACCTTAAGTTGAGTAATTTTTATCTATTCATAATTTTAGTACATTTACTTCTTAAAGGCTATTAATATGTACATCATCAATTGTATATGGGTATTTACCTGAAATAAATGTAATAAATAGGAATATGAATTCGTATATCCACGAACTCTATTTGACAACTATTTGTGTTAGTCTTCAGACCATCCTAGTCAGTCATATCATGTTCCCCGCAAACGACTGAGGTCACTGTGACCGATACGACACGCCTCCGTGTCTCACAAAGATGTGTTTCTTAGCTATGAGCGTGTCTGGCCTAAATTCAAGTTCATATTTCTAATATTCTCACTTTACCTCCCCCGTTCGTACTGTCAGAATGAACCATAGAGAAGCAGGTGTGCTTGAAGATTAACACACACGGATGTATTCCATGATAGTGTCTGTGGCCGGTTGGATAAAAGTCAGGTCGTTGCTGTTCACCACCAAATGACGATGAAATCAGAAAGTGCCGATCTGGAGGTTGGTTCGGAATGCCAAGTGGCAATTCTTTGTCAACGTCTTTCGTTGACCGACGCGAATATACTTGTTCCGTTTATATCATTTTCCTCTGCATAACGTTATGTCATATAATATGACGTGCACGGCTTCTTGGAAACGTAGCTTCTGTTGTGTTTGGTACTTCGTCTTATCGTCACAGAACTGGTAAAGATCACATTATCCCGCCCGCATCTAACCATCATGTGATTGTCGGTGTTTGGCCTGATATTGCGACAAAGACAAACACATACATCATCTACATAGCATAGGCATGTGCTGGTTGTCGGCCAGTCCATGTATCCGCCATTGTGATATTAGATGGGATTTGTCGAACCAACTATACTGGAACTAACCGTTGCACAACAGAAGATATCGTCACCAAAGAACGGACAAAAACAACGGACGGACAAAGGCCCCCGGCAACACGAGCTCAGGTGATGCAACATTGAACCCATAACCAGGAAACTCGGCGAAAACGTCCGTGTTATTTGTTACACACGGAGCATATTTGATATGTAACATTTATGCATGCTATGTTATTGACAACATTGCCATGATATGCCTAATATACATTGTTTGTATCCTGTAGAAATTCGTAAGGGTATCCATCCATCCATCCATCCATCCATCCATCCATCCATCCATCCATCCATCCATCCATCCATCCATCCATCCATCCATCCATCCATCCATCCATCCATCCATCCATCAATCAATCCATCAATCAATCAATCAATCAATCAATCAATCAATCACTCAATCCCTCAATCACTCAATCACTCAATCAAGCAATCAATTAATCAATCAATCAATCAATCAATCAATCAATCAATATGTTTATTTTCCGACACTGAACATAATACAAAACATACTAGAAACAACCAGTTTAACATGCTAGAAAAGGGGTATACTGAAGAAATTAACTTATGGATATGTACCTCCCCCTATCACATTGTTTCATAGTTTGTTTAATGTTGTAGCACCTATGCAGTTGTAACTAGTAATTAAATAATTGTAACATAAGTTTTGCTATAATGCTCAATAGTACAATGTTTAGTAACCATACTGAATAACTTCACAGCACAATTATTTGAGAGTAGATCTCTGTGTATGTAACCAATTGCATCAACATATGTTATATCGAAAATCTTCTACAAAATCCCATAGACAATAAATTCTACATGATATATATATTCTGTTCCATTATTTTGTGGAGGCTGGTGCAGCTGTGAATTTGTATTTATAATATCTAACTGACAGACTTCCGGGCGAGAAAATTGACACCCGTCCTTCTTCCGCCCATATCGTTTTTTCACCTCACCGGACACAAGAACACATGGAGTATCTATATTTCTTTCTCTCACCGTTATATAAGTTGTACCATAGTTCAGCCAGGAACTGTCGTCCATTCCGTGTCCGCTGTGTACATTAGGATAAGATATAGTTCTGGCGGGAAAATTGGCAGATGTAGAGGTTTGAAATTGGTGGTGTATAAAATTTGAAAAACAAGCGGAAATATTGATTGATCAGTATTATTCTTGTGTTAAGGTTATTCATAAAGTGGTACTGGACATATATTGAGTAGTAGTTTTGGTTAAAGTTTGTTAGTTAACAGTATTTTTGAACAGATTAGTATAGTGGGTGATAAAAGGGTAATCTAGGCTTCGACAAATTGTAAACAAGATTGAGCAAATCTCTTTATTTGATATAGTATATAAGAGATAAAGCAATAAGAGTAACAACTACATATGTAAGATAAAACTGTGAATAGGTATCATTGTTATTAAAAATAAACAAGCGTTTTAGTAGGAAACCCTTGTTTGTTTTATATAGGTAGTGTCCAACGTTTCCGCTAGGGAACGGTACCAGTACAGACTAAACTTATTGTTCATGGTAGCATAGGTAGTAAGTTGTTTATAACATAAAGTGTGCTGCAGTTGCTGTACACAATAAACAAACAGTCTTTCTAAAGACTAAGTTGGTTTAAACTAAGAGTTGATTTTTGACAAATCGTAATATGGCACCTGGCAAGCGGCAAGTGAAGGCAAGGAGGCACTTGGTGTGTAACCACTGCCACAGCTTGGTGGATTTTGCCGTATCGGGGTGCGGAAAAACTTGGTCAGAGACAACGGAGGAAGGGTTTACGTTCCAATGTTTAGGGTGTTGGAAAGTGGACTGTCTGACAGCAGAGTTAGCTAGGCTAACGGATATTGTGAAGGGGATGCAGAGTGGAGGGAGGGTGATTGCAAGGACAACAAATGGAGAAAGAACAACAGGAAACATGACATGCAGGAAGGTGACAAGGGAGAAAGTGACAGTAGAGAAGGAGGGAGGGACAAGGGGACAGGAGATGAGAGAAGTAGATGCGACAGGAGGTAAGACGAATGGAAGAAAGGAAGTGAGAGGTGATGTGACCAAACGGAAGTCAATAACAAGGATGATGACGAAAGAAAAGAGACCGGAAAGAAAGGAACAACAGAGAAAGCGGCAGGGGGAAAAGTCAGCAACCAGGGAGATGCAAAACAGAGGAGCTACTCTGAAGTAGTGATCGAGGGGGCATTGAGAACAGAAAGGGTTTTTATGGGAGACTCCATTTTGCGAAAGACAGACAGGACATTAAGCAAAGGAGAAGACGTTGTTGTTTGTCTTCCGGGGGCTAGGATAGAGCATGTGACTGAACGGGTAGAGAACGTTTTGGGGCATGGCCAAGGGGGGTCTATATTAGTACATGTAGGGACGAACAATGCAGACAGGGATGGAACAACCAGGATAGTAAAGAGATACAGAGAGTTGGTAGAGACACTGAAGAAGACGAGAGTTGAACAGATCATACTCTCAGGAATCTTGCCATTGATGAGGGGAAGGGGAACAACATTTAGAAATTGCAAGAGGATGGCAATTAACGGACTGTTAGAGCAGATGTGTGAAGAAGAAGGAGTTGGATTTGTAGATTTGTGGGGATATTTTGTTGGTAAAGAAGGCATGTTTATGAGAGATGGCCTCCATCTAAGGGAAAGGGCGCAGCAGTGTTCTCCGAGAACCGTCTTCGATCGATGAATAATGGAACAGGTTGCAACTTTTTAAACTAGTTTTTCACGGGGGATACACAGAGAAGCCAAATACTAGAGGCATAGATAAAGATAGCAAAAAGACATCAGCAAAGAACAGCCTGGAAATCCCTACGGAATGTGGTTATAAATGTGCTTGTTTAAATGCAAGGAGTATAGTAAACAAAATAAATGAACTAAACATTATGGTAGAAGATATTGACCCTCACATAATAGGTATAACTGAATCTTGGGCCACACCCGATATATCAGATGCCGAATTAGGAATGACAAGGTATGTAGTGTTTAGGAAAGATAGATTAGGAAGAAGGGGAGGCGGAGTTATTTTATATATTAAAGAATCCATCCAAGCTTATGAAATAAAATTAGAAAAAGAAGCAGAATGTGAAGAAGCTGTCTGGTGTAACATAGTTACAGGAAACTCAACATTAACTGTTGGGTTAGTGTATCGGAGTCCAAACATAAGCATGGAAGAGAATGAAAAAATACATAACGCTATCAAAGAAGTGAGTAAACGGGACTGTATTATTATGGGGGATTTTAACCATGGGCATATACAGTGGACATCTCTACAGAGTACCGGGAGAGAGGATCAAGAGTTTTTAAATTTAGTACAAGATAGTTTCCTTTCTCAACATGCGTTAGAAGCAACCAGGGGCGAGAACGTGTTAGACATAGTATTGAGCTCACAGAAGGAATTTGTTGATAATGTCAAGATATGTGAGCCACTGGGGTGTAGTGATCACAACCAGATACATTTTATCATCAAAATAAAGGGAGAACGGAATAGAACAATAAGGTACAGAAAAAATTTCACAAAGGAAGATATAAGGACATGAGGGAATATTGAGCAAAGCTAGACTGGAATAACACACTGAAGAATAAGACAGCAACAGAATGCTGGAATATTTTAAAGAGTGAAATTGACTGCGTCGTTGACAAATTTGTCCCCTTGAAAAAACAGGGGAAACGGTCAAAGAAGAAACACTTATCGAAGGAAGCCATTAGAAAAATCAAGTACAAGCAAATGATGTGGAAGACATATAGACATACCGGAAGTGAAGAATACTATAGCATTTATAAAGAAGCACTTAATCAAGCTACAGCTGAAATTAGAAATTCAAAGAGAAGCTACGAACCAAAAATAGCTTTTAATATAAAACATGACAGCAAGAGTTTTTATGCGTATGTTCGAAGTAAACAGAAAGTTCAGGATAAGGTCGGACCTCTAGAAGGTAGTGATGGAAACATAATAACAGAGGGATTCTTAATGGCAGAAAACCTAAATGAGTACTTTAGTTCGGTGTTTACTAGGGAAGATATTAGTATATTACCAGTACTTGAGACTAAGTTCGAAGGGAGAGAGTTTGACTATTTAGGACAACTAATTGTAACCCCAACAATGGTAGCTATGAAAATAAGAGATATGAAGGATAATAAATCACCTGGAGTGGATGGGATTCCTCCCAAATTACTATTGGAAATTGTAGAACAAATCAGCATACCTCTTGCAACAGTGTTCAATTTGTCATTAGAGGAGGGAATAGTTCCGTTAGAATGGAAAGAAGCAAACATTATACCATTATTTAAAAAAGGTTCGAGAAACAAGTCAGAGAACTATAGACCAGTGAGTTTAACATCGGTGATATGCAAACTATTAGAAAGACTAATAAAAGATCACCTGATTGATTTTCTTGTTAAAAATAAATTGATAAACCCATCTCAACATGGGTTTTTAAAAGCGAGGTCATGCTTAACAAATATGTTATGTTTTTTGGAAGATGTCACAAAGTGGGTAGATGAGGGATCACCAGTAGATATAATCTACTTAGATTTAAAAAAAGCCTTTGACAAAGTGCCACGCCAAAGACTACTACTTAATCTAAAGGCCCATGGCATAGGAAATGGAATGATCAACTGGATAGAAAAATGGCTTAATGGTAGAAGACAAAGAGTAGTAGTTGATGGGGAGGTTTCAAACTGGAAAGCGGTTTTGAGTGGAGTACCGCAGGGATCAGTACTGGGACCTATTCTTAATATATATCAATGATTTGGATGATGACATAACAAGCAAGGTGTTGAAGTTTGCGGACGACACAAAAGTGTTTAGGAAAATTAAAAGTGATGCAGATAGACAGCATTTACAAGATGATCTTAATAAGTTGATAGAATGGTCTGAGAAATGGCAAATGCTGTTTAATTTTGGAAAGTGTAAGTGCCTTCACACAGGACATGGGAATGAAGATGCACACTATACAATGGGTGTACTGTACTAAATACTACCTTAAAGGAAAAGGACTTAGGGTTAACTATTAGTGCTGACATGAAGGTATCAGAGCAGTGTGGAATTGCAGCAGCGAAGGGAAACCAAATTATTGGATTAATTAGGCGAAATATAATGTACAAAGAAAAAGAACTAATAATACCGCTGTGTATAACAATAGTTAGGCCTCACTTAGAATATTGTATACAAGCATGGAGGCCATATCGCAAGAAGGATATTGATATGCTAGAAAGAGTACAAAGGAGAGCAAGCAAAATGATACAAAAACTCAGGAATATTAGTTATGAAATGCGTCTAAAAGAATGTGGTTTAACAACACTAGAAACCAGAAGATTGAGAGAGGAGATCAGATTGAGGTGTTTAAAATATTGAATGGATATGAAAATATTGACAGAAATATTTTTTTACAGTCAAGGAAGAGAGAAGGACTAGAGGACGTGGAGTTACATTAGCAAAGAAGCAGTGCAGACTAGATATTAGAAAATTTTCATTTTCACAAAGAACAGTAAACGAATGGAACAGATTATCAGCTGATTGTGTAGGTGCTAGTAGTGTTAATATATTTAAAAAATAAAATCGACATATACCTAAGAAGGGCGAAGTATACTTAAATAGATAGGTTGGACTCTCGATAAGCCAAATGGCTTCCTAGTCCACCTGCCATCTAGAGTTGAATCTCTAGGTGGCAATCTTGTTATGTTATGTTATGTTATGAGCATGACACAATTTTATTTTAATGTCCTATCTAAAGCTAAAGTATCGTCTCAGCAATCACTGCAAGGAGTTACCTTTAATCATAATTTCAATTATGTTGCTATTATTAATGTTGGTGTGTAACTGCCAAGTTTTATTTTCAACAAAACAACCTCAATTACACACTATATTAGTAGATGTGATTATTGTAATATCAGTGTTTCTATTTTTTAAACTACTTTTAATCAAGCTAACGACTGCAGCGGGATAGAAGAAAATAATTATTTTAATGACACCTGTATGTCGAAATAAACACTAGTTGTTCCATCAATGTGTCATCGAGTCCGTAGGCGTATGTTTTCGCTATTATTTAAGATTTCTTAATTGCGTTATTGTATTAAACATATAATTAATTATGAGATAAACCTACTTGCAACAAGTAATACCATTACATACAACCAGAACACAGATGAAGTAATATTATTTCAGCCTTGACCAGTTCACTTCATCTGATTAGCGTATTTGAAGAATCTTAACGGTTATATACTTCACCAAGTTATATATTGATTATCATTGTATTAGCTAGATTATCATCATTAACACATTTACCTGATATTCCTTAAAATTGTAAAGCTAACCACAATATAAATCTGATTCAAATAACATTACAAAAATGAAGAGAATAATGTTACATTCATGTCGTGTGTCATTCATGTGGCTGGTTGAGTGACTGCTTTGTCGAAAGGACGCACTTGTCTACAACGCAGCAACGACCAGAAGAAAGCCCAGTCAGGTGAAGCAGTAGGCTCTTGAGCTGTTACTCTCAATAGTATCCTGCCTTCCTCTTTATGAACAATGCCTTCCTCTTTATGAACAATGCCTTCCTCTTTATCAACAATGCCTTCCTCTTTATGTGCAATGCCTTCCTCTTTATGAACAATGCCTTCCTCTTTATGAACAATGCCTTCCTCTTTATGAACAATGCCTTCCTCTTTATGAACAATGCCTTCCTCTTTATGAACAATGCCTTCCTCTTTATGAACAATGCCTTCCTCTTTATGAACAATGCCTTCCTCTTTATGAACAATGCCTTCCTCTTTATGAACAATGCCTTCCTCTTTATCAACAATGCCTTCCTCTTTATCAACAATGCCTTCCTCTTTATCAACAATGCCTTCCTCTTTATCAACAATGCCTTCCTCTTTATCAACAATGCCTTCCTCTTTATCAACAATGCTAGTGATTGCGCTTTTCCATTCGATGGGGATGTCCTGTGCTCAAAGGATTTGGCTATATTTGGTTGTTATCTCATGTTTTCTTGTATTAGTTTCTTCTGCGTGTGCTGTCCTAATGGCTACTTACATTACTTTGTCTACGTTTCGTTTTTCCATTTACCATTTTGTAATTTATTAAACTCATTTGAATGACTCGCTGTCTTTTTATTAGCAGTGTTTTTTTTAACTAGTGTTGTTTTTTTTGTAATATTATTTAGTTAACAGTGAAGGCTTTATATTTATTGTAAGCGTCGTCTTTATTGTCTATTGTCTTGTAATCTTGTATATATGTTAAACGTCCTGGATTCCCTTGAGTATCTGGTATTTATTTAGAAATTCCCGGCCTTCCGAAAAAAAAGATCTCCCAGATTATAGGCTGAAAACGGGAGAGGGGTCATTTATAATGGGCCACAGGAGCGCTGCAGTTCGATATGTTACGAAATAACATCATCTTTTGCAGAAATAGTTTGTTAGCAGTGAGTCTCTCACAAATTATCCCGGAATACAAAACTGAAAGATCGACAAGAATAATGCTGCTTAAGATATGTTGATGTCATATATGCCGAGGCGAACATGTTTCACAACAATAAGATATATTAACCTTAACATTAACTGTGTTCAACATGCTGCCTACGGGAGACGTGTGTGGTATAAAGGTATCTAGATAAAACTTATTTAATAACTCGACGAGAAATCTGAAAGATCAATCAACGCACAATTGTCAATTTGATTAGGAAGAACCTGTCTCGTCAGAATACTCCGGATGCAATGCAGACAGAAAATGGCGTTACTATTATGGAATCGCAACAATGTATGATCACGTGCTGGACTTTGGACCCAGCCTTTACCCAAACGATTCCAACGCCATTACTGGTTTAACGGGTAACCAAAATTTCCGAATTTGTCTACGCTGAGCTGATTGTGGGCATTACATTTGGCTTAAACCAACGAAATCCAATAAGTGGTGTCGTTAATAATTATACATCTTCACATAAAAACAATGGAAATAATCATGCTCCCTAAAAATAAAACAGTGTCGGCTGATTGGAGCATGGAGCAATTTTGACGAGATACATGATAGGGGATTTATATTTTGTACGTTTTCTCTGGAACTGGCGGTCCGATCGATCAACTGGCTGACAGTGTGTTCTGGTTGGACAGTTGAACACATTAATTGCTTATACAGTTTCAATGAAGACAAAAGTTGTTTGACATTGTGAAAAAGTTTCGACATAATGTTGACGTCCTTCACAGTTCATGCCTAGAACGACAACTTGTGTTGCGCGTTTCTAAGATACCAATCATATGTTGATCGATGAACAGCCTATAAGTGTTCAATCTGCCTAATTCACTATTCTGTAAGTTGGTTTACCTCTAAGCATGCTGTTGTCCACGTTGTCGCAATCATGGATTTTGCAGGACTTGAATGAATGATTTCGGAATGTCCGACGACAAATCACCCCATGATAGCATTGGATATCGTTAACAAATTATTTAAAGATTTGCAATCTCGTTGGGCTCTCCAGGCAGTAGACGTTGTTTTACATGATGTTTAACGAGCACGTAAGAAAATGTGTTTCATCTCTTACATATTAAAAACGTAGTCTACAAAACGATACCTGAACCAACATTAGTCTACACATCAAACAGTTTACTGAACACTAATTGCCATTGGTGAATTGTATGACTGTCTTGTTGATACTTGGCTTGCACATGACTTGCACAGTACTTGTTTATGTTTGACAGATGACAACTAGATGGCACAAACGGAACACATAATGCAGATAAGGTTTTGGGTTCACATTTCCGTGTGGTCCTCTTCTTGACGATCACCAATTCATGTAGCCGATGGCTATTGGCTACCCCTCCACGCCCAAATGCCCTTTTATGGCTGTTCGATGTACAAACATATTTAGGTTTATGATTAGTTTTAGGGTGAACATTAAGTTTATGGTTAAGTTAGATTATATTCGATTATATTCAGTTTGATCGAAGGTACTTTTGACAAGATTCACATCAGGCGTTTACTTGCATTTATACGTGGAGGGGTAGCAAATAGACACCTCCATTCACGTAAGCCACGATTCCAACATCCCCTGCTCCATCTGGTGGATAAACTGGAACTACGCTGGTGGTTACACCATAACTACACCATATATTGCATCGCGTATCACGGGTATTGAACCAGTGACCTAAACTCTGTAGGCGTATTAATTATTATAAAAAGGTAGTGATATATATATATATATATATATATATATATATATATATATATATATATATCATTTTAATAAGTCAATGGGTTCGAAGTTCTCCATTTCAAACTTTGTGTTCTGCCGGTCTGGAAATGATTTCTCTCGGGTAATTTGCGACTACTGTATCACAAAAAATAGCTGACTGGCACGACAATTACGTGGGGAGCGGTGGTCGAGCGATAAAGCGCCGGACTGTCAATCGAGGTTCAATCCCACCTACCGCCGTTTCGGAATATAGGCAATTTCATTCACTCCACACTTGTCTGTGTCTTTCGGAAGAGACACTAAAAGCAGGTGGTCCCTTTTATCTGGTGTCTATGCCTTGGGAAATAAAAGATCCCACACAGTGGGTATATGTGTAACCTGTAGTGGACTCACTAATTCTAGAGAAGGACAACTCCTGCGTTAGCCCAACTTTGGGCTGTTTGGAGGAAACCATCTGATACGTTAAGATAATGTGTCTTAATTAATGACGTCTGCAGTTTTAATAAACAGACAGGACAGCCTATGTCGATGAAACAGCACGAAATGAAAATAAGAAGTAGTTTGTTAGTTTGTTAGTTAGTTAATTAGTTTGTTTGTTTGTTTGTTTGTTTGTTTGTTTGTTTGTTTGTTTGTTTGTTTGTTTGTTTGTTTGTTTGTTTGTTTGTTTGTTTGTTTGTTTGTTCTTTCTTTCTTTCTTTCTTTCTTTCTTTGCATAGCCCACGTCTGAATTAGTTTTGAATTTGAATTTTTTTAGCCAGCGGACCAATTAGGCTAATATACAAATATCTGTCGAAATTCATCAGTGCGATGTGATCATGATTGGGAGGGTAACAATTTCTAAACAGTATTAGTCTTCGGGTAACGCCAAGTACTTTTTGTAACAAGACAATAATGTTATTATTAAATAATGCCAAACACATTTGTTAGTTTAAATGTGTGTGTGTGTGTGTGTGTGTGTGTGTGCGTGTGCGTGTGCGTGTGCGTGTGCGTGTGCGTGTGCGTGTGCGTGTGTGCGTGTGTGTCGTGCGTAATCAATCAAGAAGTATATAACATTACATGTACATATAATGTTTAAACTTATAACCTATAACAAGAAAGATGTACATTCTTTCGTGGACAAATAATGTTTGTCATTGTTATGTTTGGAAGCGATGTTTACGGAGACGGCTATGTTGACCTTGACCCGCTACTGTGACAACATTTCGAATAATACGATCATTCATGTTGTGCTTCACCATATCTGTGAAACTGCTCACATTCCACACGCGTACGTCCTAATAGTGGGCTACATTTGTAGGTTTCCAAGTTAATATCGCAACTGTACATGACGTAGCAACAATGTGTACGTTGATGAGGAAGCTACAGAGAAGAACACTTGAAAGAGAAAGAAATTACATGTGGATAATTGAAATGACATTAGTTGAGGCTGGCTACGTATTCCACCATCTTTGAGACCTTTTCCGTGAACGTAAACACATTAATTTCTAAACATTTTCTGATTCAGCAAATATGCTAGAAAACAACACGGGCACTCCGCCCAGGCGTGTGCAAAAGTCAGTGTGGGCTTCTTACGATCTACCCCATTCAGATTCAGAAGGAAACCATTTAACTTACATTATCTGGAACACGTTTTCACCTAAAACATGTTAATCATGTCTTGGTGTTATTAAGTCGTTGAGAGGCCTATCAGCACATTTTTTTCTGTATTCTTATTTCGCGATTCTGGTGTTTCGTTTTACTGTATCATAATAACGGAGTCTTTCGGACAGCCAACTGCGAAAGAGAGACCAGGCCGTGCGGTTTGGGGGCTACGATCTCCTATGTTGGACCACGGCGACTACAAGAAGAAGAATCAAAGACATGCACACATAGTGCTGAACTGTGCTTATCCAAACTGCCCTTTAGTAACTGTCACACCGTCTGTGGGTCTGTGTCGTGAACGTTACCCTACACATATGTGGATCTGTGTCGTGAACGTTACCCTCCACTTATGTGGATCTGTGTCGTGAACGTTACCCTACAGATATGTGGATCTGTGTCGTGAACGTTACCCTCCACTTATGTGGATCTGTGTCGTGAACGTTACAATACACTTATGTGGATCTAAGTGTCGTGAACGTTACCCTACATATATGTGGATCTGTGTCGTGAACGTTACCCTACACTTATGTGGATCTGTGTCGTGAACGTTACCCTATACATCTGTGGATCTGTGTCGTGAACGTTACCCTACACATATGTGGATCTGTGTCGTGAACGTTACCCTGCACTTATGTGGATCTGTGTCGTGAACGTTACCCTACACATATGTGGATCTGTGTCGTGAACGTTACCCTATACATCTGTGGATCTGTGTCGTGAACGTTACCCTACACATATGTGGATCTGTGTCGTGAACGTTACCCTATACATCTGTGGATCTGTGTCGTGAACGTTACCCTACACTTATGTGGATCTGTGTCGTGAACGTTACCCTATACATCTGTGGATCTGTGTCGTGAACGTTACCCTACACTTATGTGGATCTGTGTCGTGAACGTTACCTTACACATATGTGGATCTGTGTCGTGAACGTTACCCTATACATCTGTGGATCTGTGTCGTGAACGTTACACTATACATCTGTGGATCTGTGTCGTGAACGTTACCCTGCACTTATGTGGATCTGTGTCGTGAACGTTACCCTATACATCTGTGGATCTGTGTCGTGAACGTTACCCTACACTTATGTGGATCTGTGTCGTGAACGTTACCTTACACATATGTGGATCTGTGTCGTGAACGTTACCCTATACATCTGTGGATCTGTGTCGTGAACGTTACCCTACACTTATGTGGATTTGTGTCGTGAACGTTACCTTACACATATGTGGATCTGTGTCGTGAACGTTACCCTATACATCTGTGGATCTGTGTCGTGAACGTTACCCTACACTTATGTGGATCTGTGTCGTGAACGTTATCCTACACTTATGTGGATCTGTGTCGTGAACGTTACCCTACACTTATGTGGATCTGTGTCGTGAACGTTACCCTACACTTATGTGGATCTGTGTCGTGAACGTTACCCTACACTTATGTGGATCTGTGTCGTGAACGTTACCCTACACATACGTGGATCTGTGTCGTGAACGTTACCCTCCACTTATGTGGATCTGTGTCGTGAACGTTACCCTATACATCTGTGGATCTGTGTCGTGAAAGTTACCCTACACTTATGTGGATCTGTGTCGTGAACGTTACCCTATACATCTGTGGATCTGTGTCGTGAAAGTTACCCTACAGATATGTGGATCTGTGTCGTGAACGTTACCCTATACATCTGTGGATCTGTGTCGTGAAAGTTACCCTACACATATGTGGATCTAAGTGTCGTGAACGTTACAATACACTTATGTGGATCTGTGTCGTGAACGTTACCCTATACATCTGTGGATCTGTGACGTGAACGTTACCCTATACATCTGTGGATCTGTGTCGTGAACGTTACCCTACACATCTGTGGATCTATGTGTCGTGAACGTTACCCTCCACATCTGTGGATCTGTGTCGTGAACGTTACCCTACACATATGTGGATCTGTGTCGTGAACGTTACCCTACACATATGTGGATCTGTGTCGTGAACGTTACCCTACACATATGTGGATCTGTGTCGTGAACGTTACCCTATACATCTGTGGATCTGTGTCGTGGAAGTTATCCTACACATCTGTGGATCTGTGTCGTGAACGTTACCCTACACATATGTGGATCTGTGTCGTGAACGTTACCCTACACATATGTGGATCTAAGTGTCGTGAACGGTACCCTACCACATACGTATCATATTTCAATGGTTCCGTACACGAAATTGTTTGATACCAACAAGGACATATAAATGGATGCACGCATGCATACGTACATATATTCATTTTATGCTAGAGTTATAAGAGTCTGGAATCTACTGCACCCAGAAATGATAAGCCTACCCACGCTAAACCCATTTCAATAACCTCTGAGAATCATCCAGGTTGTCGCATCAGGCCATTGTAGATACAGACAAGACAGAATCGGTGTTTTTAATCTGACTTTGTATTATTTTCACATTTCGTTTCATGGATCCCCGGAGGCATTGCCAGAGTAAAGAATCAAGACTTCGTGAGGAGATACATTATATTTGGTACTACAGCGGTTGTTGACCTGGGCAAGCCGAGGCAGGCAGACGGTGTCTCCGTCGGCTGTCAAATGATGGACCTACGTGTCTGCAACACGAAGGCCTTATACTCGTTTACGTATATTTCCATTACGAAAAATAGTGTTGGGGTTTATATGTGAAATCTTTGAAAACATAATAACGAATAACGTTAAGAATTATGAGTGATTAGACAAACTGATTAATGTTGTCCACACTTCAGAAACAGAACCCAACACGTACGCAATTAACATGCGACACACCACAGGACATTTATTATTTTGTAGCAATGCCACAATAGGTGACGTTTTGACAGCATTTGCTAAAACGCAAAGATATCCGTGTGTGTGATTTATATATTATTTTAATACCGTTTAATTATTACATGTAAACATCTAGTGCGCACATGTATAACATAGGAATATTATAATTAGTTTCAATATTTGTAGATAGAACCCTACAATGTTAATTAAAGCCAGAGTTTGTAGCATAATGTGCTTCACGCAATATTTGAAGAAAGGTCAACAGTGTTGAAGTGTGAACTACACACCGGGTTTTTACGACGATCCACATACCATCTACCAAACATTGGTGATTATCACATTAAATGACAACAACTGCTCGTTCTTAATCTTAACTACATCGAATTCTAATACTTTGCGTTTGGCGCCTGGCTTAGACGCTTAGACACGCGTAGTTGTATTTTCCCGCTACCACGGTTACTGTTTTCACACATTACACGTAAATGAGGCTAGCAATTCCCACACCTGTAATAATTAGTAATGGAGATGATGGACTTGTTCCATTTTCACACATCGTCGGCAGCACTGTTGGGCCAATTATGTGAACATAGAGATAGCTAATAATCACTCATACACTGATTACGTCATGATCACGCGTTCTCATGCTCCAGAGCTACGAGAGCAAGCAATACGGCATATGTTGCTCCTGAGCTACGAGAGCAAGCAATACGGCATATGTTGCTCCAGAGCTACGAGAGCAAGCAATACGGCATATGTTGCTTCAGAGCTACGAGAGCAAGCAATACGGCATATGTTGCTCCTGAGCTACGAGAGCAAGCAATACAGCATATGTTGCTTTAGAGCTACGAGAGCAAGCAATAAGGCATATGGTGCTCCTGAGCTACGAGAGCAAGCAATACGGCATATGTTGCTTCAGAGCTACGAGAACAAGCAATAAGGCATATGTTGCTCCTGAGCTACGAGAGCAAGCAATACGGCATATGTTGCTCCTGAGCTACGAGAGCAAGCAATACGGCATATGTTGCTTCAGAGCTACGAGAGCAAGCAATACGGCATATGTTGCTTCAGAGCTACGAGAGCAAGCAATACGGCATATGTTGCTTCAGAGCTACGAGAGCAAGCAATAAGGCATATGTTGCTCCTGAACTACGAGTGCAAGCAATACGGCATATGTTGCTTCAGAGCTACGAGAGCAAGCAATAAGGCATATGTTGCTCCTGAGCAACGAGAGCAAGCAATAAGGCATATGTTGCTCCTAAGCTACGAGAGCAAGCAATAAGGCATATGTTGCTCCTGAGCTACGAGGGCAAGCAATACGGCATATGTTGCTCCTGAGCTACGAGAGCAAGCAATAAGGTATATGTTGCTCCTGAGCTACGAGAGCAAGCAATAAGGCATATGTTGCTCCTGAGCTACGAGAGCAAGCAATACGGCATATGTTGCTCCTGAGCTACGACAGCAAGCAATAAGGCATATGTTGCCATGTTTTTATATAACAAACTGATTTCTATTGATGATGCGGACACAGCTACTTTGACCTGTACTTCGACTTTTTATTGTGAGCTTCACTTCCAAAACTAGCTGTTGAGGAAACTAATTGCACCTTAAACTTAAACATCAGCACTTTGAAAGTGTGTTTAAGGCAGCACCTATTATACATATATGAAGTGCTAAAATGATTTCTTAAAAAAATACTTTACGATTATGCTATTCACTGATGTAACGTAACCCACAACAACGAATTATGTTTTGGTCGTACAGGCATATTCCGTTTATGAAAATAATCTGTCAACATTTGCCTCATGTTTGGCGAAAAACCTACTGATGCTATTACACCAAATGAGGTAATGTTTTAACGTGCACGATCCGTAGATACCAAACTGCCACAAAAAGAGGCAATGACGCGATTTAATATCGACTCCTGCAATGATACATGACGTCACGTTCATGTGAGCGTAGATGTATCTTCGTCCCACACGTCTGCCATTTTGAAGCCTGTTTATTAACATCGTGGTCGTATTACATACTTGCGGAGTAGGCGTCGATACACTTTTAAAAAGATCCCCTACAGTAGAAATAAAAACGCATATACAGAATGACGTCGGCCTACCTATTTACGCAGCATACATACAGGGAAGTATATTTGAACGCTGACTAGAGACGCACGCCGACCTACCATACAACAGCTGTGAACAGGTAATTACCTTGTTATCCTAACGAATCGTTAATTGACTTTTCCGCAGGTGTTTCCTAACCAGTGGATTGGCGCTACTGGCGATGCCCGATCGCTCTGATGTGAAGATCAAGGCGGCTAGATAAGAACGGAACCGTGTAAGAACTGACCAGATGGTGGTGTTGGAGTTGATGGGTTTACACTTCCACCCCGAGGGATGGGTTTACACTTCCACCCGAGGGTTTACACTTCCACCCCGAGGGTTGGGTTTACACTTCCACCCGAGGGTTTACACTTCCACCCCGAGGGTTGGGTTTACACTTCCACCCGAGGGTTTACACGTCCACCCCGAGGGTTGGGTTAATAACACAAGTTTTATTAGCAACTCAACTGAGTTGGATTGACATTACAATAGGGTACAATTAACTCATCAAAACATCATACAAATACAATACAAATACATCTGATACCGCAAATCATACCGTATTAATAGCCTTTTTACTGACAGTTGTATAAAGCCCACGGTATAAAGGAGTTACGGAATCTATTCGTTCTAGTAACTGGTAACGGGTACACATTTTGTTGTCTAATATTATATTCGATATGTCTTTTGTCAGGCACCAGATAATTTAATATGTGTGTGCCGACTTAAATGTTATCAAAATATTTTTGACAAATGCTGTCCCGTCTTACATTCAACGTATCCAGGTTAACACGTCTAAGTATTTCCGCGTAACCCAATCCAGGAAAAATACATTTTAGTGCCCTTTTTGTATAACTTCAATATTGTCAGACAAATATTGGGGCAAGTTAGTGTGCCATACAGGACATGCATATTCTAGAACTGGTCTCACCACACTAACATATAGACTGACCAGATCTTTCTGTGTAATCCCTGCACGCTTTAACTGATATAACATGTACAAGCGTTTACCAGCCTTTTTCACAATATTATCCACGTGTTTGTTCCATGTCAGATCCTGAGAAATGGTCACACATAATAGTTTGGCATGGCAAACTTGTGCTATATCCCTCCCATCAATATTTATATTCGGGATAGTGCTTCTGAAATTGCCATCTCGTGCAAAACTAATGATTATTTCTTTTGATTTTTCCGAATTAATTTTCATGTCATTCTGTTCTGTCCATCTAGCAGCAATACCAACCGACTCTTGTATAACAGATACATCAGTTCTGTCGCATATTTCAAATAACGTACTGTCATCTACATACGTATATAATGGAACAATCGTTCTTAAATCATTTATGTAAACAAGGAAACATTTAGGTCCAGACAATGTCCCTTGCGGTACTCCCCCATTGGGATGACCAGAATGGGAATATTCATTTCCAATTTGTACTCGTTGAGCTCTGTCTAATAGAAATGTTGCCATCCATCTTAAAATATGTGCGGGCAACCCATACGACTGTAGCTTATCTAGCAACAAATGATGATTAATAAGATCAAACGCTTTGCTAAAGTCTAGCATTACAACTCTGACATAAGAATTCAATTTATCTGTCGCCGTATACCACATATGAACCAGTTCGACAAGAACGTCTGTTGTGGACGTTCCGCTAATTCCCCCAAATTGCTTAGCATCAATTTCACCTTCAATTGTTTCATCCACCCATTTCATTATTATTGATTCAAACACCTTGGAGTTAGTGAAATTGGTCTAATGTCTTTTTCAATCGACACAGGGGGGCTTATTTTTGGCAACGGTATTACATTGGCCATTTTCCATTCTATAGGGAGTACACCTTCTCTTAGTGAATTGTTAAAAATAGCAGTTAATGGAGGGGCGAGAACATTTGCATAATTTCTTTACACGTCCACCCCGAGGGTTGGGTTTACACTTCCACCCCGAGGGTTGGGTTTACACTTCCATCCAGAGGGTTGGGTTTACACTTCCATCCAGAGGGTTGGGTTTACACTTCCATCCCGAGGGTTGGGTTTACACGTCCACCCCGAGGGTTGGATTTACACTTCCACCCCGAGGGTTTACACTTCCACCCCGAGGGTTGGGTTCACACTTCCACCCCGAGGGTTCTACGCAGTCGTTCAAAGTCTCCCGATTTAGCTGGATATATCCTGAATTTCGACGGAATCAAGGAAAACGTTTTCCGATCTCCCGAATTTGAAGAATGCAAATCTCCCGAATGTTATTCGAAAACATAAAGAAAACTTGCCGACTTGTTAAATCACGGTTTTCTCTGCATGGTCCCCGTTGTATGTGTCAACAGGTTTGCTGGATTCGGTTGAAAATGTGACTAACAATTACTGAACAACAATGACAGATGCAATAAAGTAATTATTACATGACAATCAGATTCTAATATTTAGTTTTTCTCATGTATCACGTTTTGCACTAGGTATCCAAAAAATTCAATGTTATAGGTTTTGCTGATATGAATATGTGTTTCAGTGTTTCAGTTTAGGTGGCTTTCGATAAATGTTTTCTTAAAAAAAACCGGTTTAATCTCCCGATTGTGTTTTTATAACTTTGGGAGATCTCCTAATGTTTGGTTCATTCAACTTGAAAGCTCTTATCATATATGGTGTTATCAGATGGATAGTATCCCACATAGCTGGACATGTATAGTCAACAAAATAACACAATGTAACTGATCAAAAAAAATATAAATATATATATATATATATATATATATATATATATATATATATATAATATATATATATATATATATATATATATAATATATATATATATATATATATATATATATATATATATATATATATATATATATATATATATATATATATATATATATATATATATATATATATATATGCATACTAATGACAAGACAAGCAATGTTCAGCCGTGTTCACTGCTAACTATTGCAGACAATACTCCGAGAAATAGATCACATGACCGCTCTCCGTAATCGCTTAATACAAGTTACTTCGCAAAATAGCAGCTGCCAATATCCCGAAGTGACTCCGCAGGAGCTATAAATGGTGACCAATATATGTAGCAATCAATAATAAGATGTATTGATTGGACAGTTTGCAAGTCAATGATTATATTGTGCATCAACACTCGTTCTCTTACAGTTGCAATCTCACTTAACTTCATATTTTAACGCATTTTAGAAAGTCAATGTACACCATTAACGATATTTGCTTATTAGTATTTCCTACCGCATGTCTCACTTTGTAATTTTATACGTTGTTTGATCAAATATGAGTTTGCAACAAATAACGACGAAGGGGTTTCCCAAGATGTTGATCCTAGTTTTACCATCGGAATTCTCCTGTCGACGAAAGTTAGCGATGTCGCAAACAATGTCGTAAATAAAACGCGCACGCGTTAACGAAGATAAACACGCAGATACGTAACCAAATGAGGTATGTGTGTGGCAAAGTCTGCTTTTGATTAAATATAAACATTGACATACGCCTACGTGTACACAGAGTTATTTTGTAAACACATATGATTTGTTGTGTATGTCAATTGTATTGTTAACATAAAGTTACTTGCCTAACGATAGTACCACGTAGCGTGTAGGCCTGCCCGGCCACGGCACTACCACTGACTGGACGACTGGACGACTGGACGACTGGACGACTGGACGACTGGACGACTGGACGACTGGACATCACTGGCAGATAACTTATGAAGAAGAAGAAGAAGAAGAAGAAGAAGAAGGAGACGGAGACGGAGACGGAGACGGAGACGGAGACGGAGACGGAGACGGAGACGGAGAGGAGAGGAGGAGGAGGAGGAGGAGGAGGAGGAGGAGAGGAGAAGGAGAAGGAGAAGGAGAAGGAGAAGGAGAAGGAGAAGGAGAAGGAGAAGGAGAAGGAGAAGGAGAAGGAGAAGAAGAGGAGGAGCAAGAGGAGCAGGAGCAGGATGAGCAGGAGCAGGAGTAGGAGTAGGAGTAGGAGTAGGAGTAGCAGGAGGAGGAGGAGGAGGAAGAGGAAGAGGAAGAGGAAGAGGAAGTGGAAGAGGAAGTGGAAGTGGAAGTGGAAGAGGACGAGGACGAGGACGAGGACGAGGACGAGGACGAGGACGAAGACGAAGACGAAGACGAAGACGAAGACGAAGACGAAGACGAAGACGAAGACGAAGACGAAGACGAAGACGAAGATGAAGAAGTGTGTTCATCATCTTCGTAATCCAGTACCATCAGTACTTAATCCAGTACCATCAGTACTTAATCCAGTACCATCAGTGCTTATTTTGTGGATGTAGAGCTTCTACTGTTAGTTTACTAAGAGGTTCCACTGGGGCTATCAATAAGCAGTGGTACAGTGATCATTAGGTTACTACGAGGTTCCACTGGGGCTATCAATAAGTAGTGGTACAGTGATCATTAGTTTTGAGATATCCTGTGTGCCTAGCAGTTAGATGTTCTTTGACAAAGTTTGGGTATATATATATATATATATATATATATATATATATATATATATATATATATATATATATATATATATATATTTAATACAGTTTATGTCGACCGTTATGCATATAGGCCCTTTTAATTCCGGATTTTTTAAAAACCTGCCATTTTCTAACTGCTCCCACTTATGTTGGCCAAATGATAGGTACTGCTACTTGTGTTTGCTCTGCGTAAACCCTATTGATAGTAAAAAACATTCTGTCAAACTACAGCAGACGTATTTAAAGTGTATCATGGGTAGCCTCAATAGTAAAGATTATGTCCCATTGTTTTTGTAGGATAAATAAGTGTTTGTAATACACAGTTTTCATTTTTCTTTTCAGACAAAGTGGAAACCATGGATTTCTTGAAAAACACAACGCCACCTTGTTTACAACATCTGGACAACTACAGTGCGTATCTGAAGACCAGGGCGCAGTTGTTCAACAGGCGCAAAACCAAGCAAAGACGTCTAAACACATGCATGACAACAATGGCATTGTAAACTTGCCAGTTGTTTGAATGTCATGACATAAAACTTAAGCATGTCCAGCCCATTTATGTGCGGCTGTTTGCTTTTTCTTTCCCTGGCTGGCTGAAAGCTCTGTCACCCCAGTGACGCCTTACTATACTACCCAGGTATATTTGCAAAGACAAGATCTAGGATATTGTTGGCATTTCCTTACGTGTGGGTTCATTGAAATGTTGGATTGGTGACATGGTGATTTTCCCAATTGATGTTAGGAAGGTTGAAATCGCCAGTAATTATGACATTATGGGTGTTTCCTAATTTAGACATAGATAGATCTAGTTCTTCAATTTGAGTCCCTCGAGAGTCATGTGGGGTATGATAGAAAGTGCATATGACTATGGGTTTCATTCTTTTTTTTCAGTTTCTGTCCAAATGCTCTCACTGTTAGTGTTTAAGTTTGTTAGATGAGTTGTGATGAGATCAGCTTTGGATATTTGGAATAAATAATGCTTCTTCCCTGTCTTTTCTAAAAACATTAAAGTGTTCTGGGAAAATGTTTCCGTTTTTAACTGAGGAATATAACCACTGATTATGTCTGGATTATGCAGGTTGTTTAGTGCTTCGATGTCTGCAGCTTTCTTTTTAATGCTTTGGCAGTTTATGAGGATGCACCAGAAGTTCTGTTTATAGGTGTTCTTGTTATTAGTTGTGTTGTTACTACCCAATAGTTGTTTTCGTTCGAGTTATGATTGTTGAAAGGATTAGCGGTCTGGATTTTGATATCTTCGAAGAAGGAATTTGTGAAGTTGACATTGTTGCAGTCAGGGCAAGGCCATGAACACGAAGAGTGTATTAACTGTTTGTATTCACTGTCATCTAGTGCGCATTGTGTATGATGGTGACATTTTTGAATTGTTGAAGTTTCTCTGCATGCATGGTTCTGATATTGGTGACTTGCAAACAGCATACAATGACATACTGTTTTGTGTTAAATAAATGACTGTTTGAATTAACATACGAGCGATTAAAATTTATTGAAAGTAATCTTCTCTTAAATAATTTGTTGAACTAATTCCCACAATTATACTTGAACTTTATACAATACAACAGACACAGAATACGTGTTAATAATGAATGCCAGGACACCAGTAATAACTAAACTATAAGCGATAGGTGCTCAGTTACTTTTAATGTTTTATATCGTA